>PISX010002029.1:0-17318 GCA_004024625.1 Mellivora capensis | reverse complement strand
TGTAAGGGCCTATTTAGCCAGAGCAGCCCCACCTCGGTTAAACAGCCATTTTGTTGTTTATGCAGTAAAACTTAAATTGACCCTGTTCCACCCCCCCCACCCCCCCACCCCCCAGAACTTACTTAAAAGCAAGTCTGAGAAACCAGTCCCAGGTAACAAAGCCCAAATACAAGGGGGCAGGTCAGGTCAGGTGGAAATAACATCCCGAATGCAGGGATGAGTCGGGTCAGGTGGAGACATCCAATCAGTAGAGCATGCATACTGTCTCCCTAGCTACCAAGGAGTGGGGGCCCCACCTTTTGGGCACCAATTCTGACCAAGGTGATAGGCTAGTTCAAATGTCTACTATAGGGTAAATTGTAATTTAATTGGTCACTTATGTGTGACCTAGCATGACTGTGCAGCTTTCTCTGTGTGTTACAATCTCATTGGCCACCTGTGTGGGGCCAGGCCCAACCACATGGCCTTTGCTCTAACTTAGTCTGTGAGGCAGGGAGGGGTTACCCTCTCTGTAAGGGGTGGCCCCGACCGGTCTCTTTGACGGTCGGTTTGATTCTCGATGCTTGGCGCGAAATAAAGCTTTGCTTGACCTTTGCTTTGTATCAGTCTCGCTCCTTTGACCGTGGACCCATTATTGGGGGACCCAACACTAACTTTGAGTGTTCATTCCATGTGATGGTCCAATCAGGCCTTACTCCTTGTGTCAGCTTCCTCAGAAATGCATCGCTTACACTAAGAACATGTTTAGTATCCATGTTCTGATCCCCCAACTTAGAATACACTGTCTCCACTTGGAGTTTCCCTGGGGATGGTGGCACGAGTCAGATACCAAAAGCACATCAGGATGTTAACAAACTTCCTTCCTTTCTCATCATAGTAAACAGAGGTCTCTTGTTGATGTGTTTACAGTTTCATCTATGTCAGCAGCAAAGGCATACTTATGGTTGTCAGCTAGTGAAGTAACCTTTACAGCACACCTCGTTGGCCATACGTTCTTCCAATAGATCAAGTTTACACTGTGACAGTAGCTTGGACACATGAGCAAACTAGCCTACAAATATGATACCAATTTACACAGCTCCCAGCAATATATTCAGTTGTCTCCCTAAGTCATTGCCAACTCCAGGTATGGCCCTACTGTATAATTTTCAGAATGCTTTTTCACTGATATTTACCTTTGCAATGTTTACTTTCTCCCTTTAAGAATTTCTTATTCACATGCCTTGTTCTTGTTCAAATGCCTTGACTTTTTCATGGACCCAGTTCCCAAGATAAGAGTTCCTAGAAAGAGCTCCTGAGTTCCCAGTTCCTAAGAAAGAGTTGTGTATCTCATTCGAATGAACATAATTATTTCAACAAATATTTGTTGAGGCCCTGCTTTTGATAGACAGTAGTTAAGGATCTTGGGATATACCTGCAAAGGAAATGGACCAAAAAATCCCTGTCTAGGACAATCAAGAAATTAATAAATAAAGAAAATATAACATGTTAGAATATGGCAAGTGGCAAGGAAAAAATAAAAAGCCTACCAGCATAAGGGGGAATGTGAGGGCTAAGGAATGGAGGAGAAGGCAGTTTTCAGTAGGTGATCAGTAATGAGTAGCTGAGGGTTGAGGAGAGACTTGAAAAGACTTTGTATGGTAAAAACAAGTAGGAAAGACAGAGAGGCTGCTTACGATTCTATAAACATTATGGGACTATTTCTAAGTCTGGTAGAAACATCCATCTCTAAAGTGTGATTCATTCACCACACCGTGAAATTCATCTGTACAGTACTATTCTTCGTAGTACCTAATTGAAATGAAAAGAATGAGGATTCTCAACAAGCTGAATAATAATAATGCTTTCTCTGTTTATATCTTACTATGTTTTCAGGGTCCAGTGAGACAATTATTGTTTTGTTGTGCAGCATATTTTAAGAAACAGCACTTGTAGGGAAAGGAACTGATGAAGTTCTAGAATATAGGTGAGGTTCGGTGGGGTGAGGTCCAGAGTCCACAGCTGAGGAAGAATTCTTAAGATGTCTTTGGTGCAAAAAAGTGAGTTATTAAAGCATGGGGACAGGACCTGTGGGCAGGAAGAGATGCTGCCCTGGGGTTGTGAGGTGTGGCAGGTTACATACCATGGAGTTGGGGGGAGGTAAGGGAAAGGGAGGTTTCAATAGAACTTTCATATGCTAAAGAGGATCTTCAAGATACCAGATAGATAACCTGAGGCCTTGCCAGAGTCAAGGTTGTTTTTCCCTTTTAACAAGCTATTAACATTAAGATGGTTGGGAGATTCCTAAAGAATGTTACATATGTCCCACCCAGGAGTGGGGGTGGGGGAAGGTTGGAGGGTGTCAGCTTTTGCTTTGTCCTCAGGTTTTAGAGGACATTGTTTCTTTTGAGGTGTATTAGTTGGATCTTTTAATGTCATCTTGACTGGTTGGGCTGTAAGAGCCCGTCCTGGAATATCACAATCCCAGACCTGTGGGTTTACTTCCTTCCAGACATTGGAAGGGATAGTAGGGTATGGTTTTAGCTCTCTGGACGTTAAAGAGAACAAGCCATCTCCCTCTGCATGATGGATAAGAGCATGTGGATGGATAAGTGATGATGATAAGAGCAAATCAGCTACCCAGTTCATACATTAAGTCTCGTCAGAGTAATGGAGTGGGGTAAGACGGAAGGACTAGAAATACATGAGTTACCAACTGACTTTTATATTTGCAGGTTAAAGGCATTGTCTGATGGCATGTTTTAGTTTCCCCTTCTATGCCAACAATATTAAGGTTAGAAAGACAAGTAGGGCTGGAGTGCTGAATAAGGACAGAGTAAGTGGCTCCTGTATCACTAAGAAAATTGATAAGCTTACCTCCCACTTCCAGGGTAACCCAGACGTACTTAACATAGGCAAAATTCCACATATCCAACAATCTGTTTGATTTTGTAGTTCAGCATAATGTCACGCATGTCCCACTCAGGAGTGGGGGTGAGGGAAGGTTGGGGGATGTCAGCTTTTGCTTTGTCCTTAGCCAGCCTTCTGTTCCCTCATCAGAACTGTAAACATTTTAACTTGTTACTATACTACTTTTCCATCTAATGCATCTTTAAATCTCAAATTCATGAAAATCAGTCTTTTTTCAAAAAAATTTGGAAAGTAAGCCTTAAAATGTCTCTTAACTTTACCACGTTATGTGATACATCTTCAATTGCCATTTTAATTGCTTCCTTAGTTCTGTTATTATATTTAAAATACATAATTCTAATTTTGTTAAGTAATACATTCTATATGTTTAAGGTTTTTTAATTTCTATCCATGCTATTAACTCAGGAATACCTCTTAAGCTTTGCATTCCACTGTAAATCTGATCCCATTTATAACCGAATAGACAACACTATTTATAAAGCTGTAGCTCTTTTCCATCCAAAGTTCCTGTTTGATGTTGGCATCTACCCTCATCATCTTCATTTCCTTGAGTTAATATCAAATATTATATTTATTCATTTGTTTTATTTTTTAGATTCCACACACATACAAGTAAAATCATAAGGCATTTGTCTTTCTCTGTCTGACTTATTTTGCCAAGCCTGAAGAACTTTAGAAATGTGTATGTTCACACTGTTTTCAAAGACACTTGTACTGAAAACTCTGGGTAACACAGGGGACCTGGGCATAGGGTCTCCATGGGAGAATTTGGCAGGAACATGTCCCCAAGAGTCACATCACCCAGAATCCTAGCTTCTTTGTAGTCTCTCGGCCTAGTTGACTGACTTTATAGATGCAGTTACTGTGGTGAATTGCACCCATCAGCAAGCCTGGTGATGATGATTTACCTGGGGCTTGTGTTCCCTGGAATGAGGCTGAGGCTTCCGGTGGAGGCTAGAATGAGAGTTAATGAGGAGAGAAGGACCCAGCCACAGGCCAGCACCTCCTGGCTGGCATGTGTGTGAGGTCTGGTTCTGCCCCTCCCAGTCGACTCCCCAGACTGAGCAGAAACCACGTAAGGGCCCCTGCCAGCACACAGGATCGTGAGAAATACAGATGGTTGTTTTCTGAGCTGCTAAGTTTGGGGAGGCTTGAAACTCAGTAATAGATGTCTGATTCAGTCCCCAACTTTGTTTTTCAATTTGAGAGTGAAGGAGGTTCCTCAGTACAGGCTTGATTTTTTTTTTTTTTTTTTAAGACACACCTGCTAATGCATTCAGTTTATATAACACAGAGTGTGAATTAGACAGGAAGGTTTTCCATATATGCTAGAGATTATTTTATCACACTGGCATACATAGATATTCCTTCAGATAATTGGCATTACTTCTTTTCCATGGCGGGAGTATCTTGGGTTCTGATTATTTCTCTTTATGCAGTCACATATCTCAGAATCATCTTACCTAAAACTCTTCTGACACACCTTAGAGCCATCGTTTTGAGACTTTAAAAATTCACACAATATTAAAATTAAAGGAAGGGACACCTGGGTGGCTCAGTGGGTTAGGCCTCTGCTTTCAGCTCAGGTCATGATCTCAGGGTCCTGGGATCCAGCCCCACATCAGGCTCTCTGCTCAGCAGGGAGCCTGCTTCCCTTCCTCTCTCTCTGCCTGCCTCTCTGCCTACTTGTAATCTCTGTCAAATAAATAAATAAAATCTTAAAAAAAAAAAAGAATAAGTAAAATTAAAGGAAAAATAGTGTTTCTGAAGTTTGTCGGATTTTTATTTTTGTCACCTACAGTCATAGGGGAAAAAAAGAGGAAAAAAGCATACTAACTACTATCATCACTATTTTAAGAAGGTGTGGATATTGTTAACATCAAAAATGTAGGGGGAAATGCAGGAAGGACATAACCTCAAAATAAAGTAGTATTCTTTAATTTAAAATGTTTGACTTTATGAGACACTAACTTTTACATTTTGTTTTCATTATGCTAGAGGCTCCGGGGAAAAAAGGGATGGATATGATTCATGGACTAGTGGATCACCCTTTGAGACTCTGTTTTGTTTGTTTGATCCTTTTGTTTTTGTCCTTATTTTTCTCTGATTTATTAAAAGTATCATTTGATTGGTTGTTTTCCTTCTATAACCATAACAGAAAGTGAGGGAAATTGTGTTTGCCCAGCTGTTACAGTTCACTCAAATTAATTATCTCATTTGTAAAAAGGAATTACAGATCTGCTTTGATGTACTATGGGATTATGTCCTTATAGACCCAATGTAAGTTGAAGATAGCATAAATTAAAAATGCATTTAATACACGTAACTTACCTGAACATCATAACTTAGACAAGCTACCATAAATGGGCTCAAAACGCAGGAGTCTGCAGTTGGGCATATTGTCTGACACAAAGCCTGCTTTATAAGTGTTGAATATCCCATGTAATTTATTGAACACTATACTTAAAGTGGAAAACAGAATGATTGTACAGAACGGTAGGGAGCGCCTCGGTTGTTGACCTCGTGATCACGTGGCTGACCGGGAATTGACGCTCACTGCCAGCGCCTGGCGTCATGGGAGAATTAGACCACCCAGCACTAGCCTCAGAAAAGACCAAAATTCAAAGTAGAGTGTCTACTGAATATGTACCGCTTTCGCACCATCGTAGTCAAAAAATCATAAATCATACCATTTTAAGTTGGGAACTGTCCCTTTTTGTGATTATTGAATAACAGGAAGTGAAGCATGTGAAGTATTTCTGCTAAACATAATCATAGTAGATATGCAAGGCATGTCAGTTACTTTTTATTGTTATTTCCCCCCTGCTGCTTTAACAAACCAATCTGTTCTCTCTGGCTTGGCTTCTAGAAAGATTGAGCAAATGTTTTATGCTTAACTCCAGTGACTCTGCTCGACTTGGGTTTGTTGTTTTCCATTCCTTCCCCTTCCCTATTCACTTTTTCGTTTCTGAGTTTTGTCCTGTGCTAATTGTTCGGTTTTTATCACATTGTGATTTACGTACGTTGCTTTCCTTTTGGGTACAAGAAATGTACAAGTACATACATGAATGCAAGCCTCTACATGTATTATAGCCGAAGTGACCGACTAGAAGGAGTTTAAACCGGTTCTGCTAACTGTACTTTCCTGTCAAGTCTCTTGACCAGTTTCACCAGAGACAGAGAGAAATCTCATGCAAGGGAGTGATAGGAGGGCAGGGCATCTGGCTGACTTACAAGAGTGATCTTTATAAACTTCTCGGTGGTTTATATGTTTGTTCCATGAAAACTTTTACTTTCACAGCCCTACATATAGTAATGCATAGACTTCTTAGGGAGTGGGGAGGAGGAATTTCTTTTCATACTTCACAATTGTAGTTAGTGTTTGGTGAGTATGGGTTACAGTCAGGCTTGTTAAAAGAATTATTCAAGATAAGAAGAATGTCAGTCATACAAAGACAATAGGATAATTTTTTCAGGGTTGTTTTTTTTTTCCTGAGCATGAGAGTATGATGGTTGTAATTATCTTTTCATTAGTGGGAAAATGATCTGATATAAGCAGGTAAGCCACCAACTAATGCTTTTATATTCAGCCTGGAGTCCATCCAGTGGACTTTGACCTCGTACTCTTCAAAGATAGCCTGTAATCGCTTTTCCTGGACGATGGTTGCTATCCTATTTTACTGCACTGTGGCCAGATCAGCTGGTCGACTCTTAGTTCCCGATTTAGTCCCAAGTGTTGCCAGTGAGACAACTCTCTTCATTGGAGGCTCGTGTGTAATTCTCCATGGAAGGGCAGTGATGACCCAGATGTGTTTGGTCTATGTGATTCCAACTTAAATTCTCAAATCCTGTCTTTCCTGCCCAAGTCCTTTTATTTAAAACTCATTCTAGTTTCTTTCTTAGACATTAAAAAAAAAAAAAAAATTTTTTTTTGGACTATTCTTTTTAATGCTTCTTTGGAAAGCTTAAAACTTAACAAAATTTTAACAAGTTTCACAAGTTTAGCATCTTTAGGTCCGCTCCTCACCCACGCCCATCGGTTCACGTGTACTCAGCTCACTCAGCAAAACATATTGAGCTCCGTGCTCAGACAGAGGAATGGTGTGTGGGTGCGTGTGCATGTAAGCATGTACACTTGTCCTTGTATCCAAGTGGCTGGAAGTCTAGAGACGATCTCCACGCAGAGAAAATCATTATAGAATGGCAACACTGGAGTGTGCTTTGGGAGCACTAGTTGACAAAACACTGTTGTGAAGGAGAGGCCACACTTGGCTCTGTGAAAAAGGAAAGGAAGGGCCTCTGGACCGGTAAACCATGTGAAAAACATTAAGCCATGGGTAAGAAAGTGTATTCAGTGTATCTTCTACTTCCAAATGTGTTTGGCAGGGCTCACAAATGGGCTCTTCTATTCACAAGGAAGGAGAGTCTCTCTAGGAGTTTGCCGTACCCAGATTTGCATTTTGGGAAGATTGCTTGGGCAAGTGGTATGTAGCTAATAAGATTTTTCCTTCAACTTCAGGGATTGGGCTAGAAGAGGCTAGTGCTGACACAGTGGCCAAGATTGATGGGTTCAGTACTTCAGCATCGACTAAGTAGCTTTGGGTTCTGATCAAGCTCTAATTTGTAGACTTTCAGGCTCCAGAGAAAAATGTCTTTAATTTTTTAAACAGCATTTTTCACTTCTAAAAATAAAATTAGTGTTAATTGCAGAAAATTTAGAAAATGCACTAGAGCACAGAAAATAAAATTGAAATATTCTAAACCCTACCACTAATTAGCTATCAATATTTTGATAAATATTTTTGGTGTAAATATATGAATTAGTACATATAGCTATGTATGTATGATTTAGTATATAAATGATTTTCAACAAAATCAGGTCATAATAATACTAGTTTTCATTACTATTGTTATTCTTTTCCCAACATAGTAGGCATAATTTTCATGACATTGTGCATCTTCTTATAAAGTAATATTTAGTATTTACTATAAAAGTGATAAAATGCTCATAAAAAATAGGATCTACTCTTAAGCAAAGTTAGAATGATTAGAATGATTCATAATCTCTACCCCTGATATAAATATGTTTCACTTTTTTTTTTCCTCTATTTTGGGATTCTTCCAGTTGAAATTTGAACATACTGAAGACTTTTATATGTTGAACAAATAGCAAATACAGTGTTTATTGTGTGACAGGCCTGGTTCTAACTACTCTACATGTCTTTTTTTTTTTTTTTGGGTCCCAAAGCGTAATGAAGTCATTATTGTCACCAATTTTGAGTTGAAGGAGTTGAGGGATGGAAAGATTAAATAACTTATCTAAGACCACAGAACCAGGAAGTAGGACAGCCGGGGTCCAAACCCTGGCCATCTGTTGCCACATTTTATGGCCTTGAAGAGTGTGTTATACTGCTTCTCCCTAACATTGTAGTCATTTCATTCAATTGATTTATTACCAGCTACTCTTTCACAGCCAGACTTCTCTGAAGAGTTCTTTATATTTTATGGTTGTGTTTCCTTCTATCCCAGCTACTCCCTGACACACACTCCAATCCAGAACTGTCTTATACGAATTTACCTAGACTATTAGTTCTTGCTAATATCTCTAATGATTGCAGTCTGTATCTGGACACCCAACTTATTCGTGCTATCAACACATTGAGGCAAAGGACTGCTCCCTCTTCACTCTCTTTTGTGGGTTTCTATGGTACCACACATTCTTTCTCTGTTCCATCTGTGCTTTTGCTCACTCCTGAGTCTCCCATGTTAGACAGTTATCTTCAATCTAACTTCCAGATGTTACACAGCTTCAGGGCTTGGCCATACCTCCTCATGCCTTCTCACCCTCCTTCCTTTTCCTTGGAGCCCACAAATTTCCATAAGCATAAAATATTAGATATTCACTGTAACTTCTACATCCATCTCTGTTACCATGTATTTTCTCAGTTTCAGACCCCGTACCTCCACTTACCTCAGCATCATCACTGGACATCTTAAAGGCTGCCTTTAAAATACAGGATATCCAAATACCCTTCTCCCTGTTTTTGCTGTCTTAGTAGATGACACAGCAGTCCACTCAGAAATTTGAGCCAGTAAAAGGGAGTAATCTTTACACTTCCTTCCTTGCTACGCACATTCACTCAAATTTTAAGTTACATCAGTTGTGCTTTCTGACTTTTCTTAGATTACTCTTCTACCTCTTCTTCCTCTCCTAAAACCTAATGCTCCGTTTCTTGTCTGGACTATTGCAGTCCAGTCCATCCATGTCCTTTCTCTAATCCGTGTCCTGCACAGAGTGATATTTTGGAAGCAGATTTTGGATTAAGTCATCTGCTGGATCAGCCCTCTTTGATGGCCTCTTAACTGCTCTTGACACTCTGTTTAAAATCCTTGATACAGTTTATAAGGCCCTGTGCCCTGGGGCCTCAGCACCTCACACATAATCACTTCCATCCAAAAATGCTGATTTACTCTGTTCACTACCTAATTTTTAACTCATATGTCACTTCCTTGGGGAAGACATCTTACTCTTAAGTTGTATATCCCTTTTCAAAACACTGAGACTTCTTGCTAACACTGTTTGCAGTTTTCATTAATTATTAAAGTTGTCAATGTCTCTTTAGGATCTGTCTCCCTTACTACATTCTAAGTCTCCTGAAGGTAGAAACTGTTCACTCACTGTCTTACTACCTAGCACCTGTTAGTACAGAGTTATTGAATGATGAGTGATACTTAAAAAATAGTTGGCTGTATTTAAGACTTTCAGTATTATGTTTTACATCAAATCTGAGATGATTGTTTAAATTATGTCATACAGTGAGACAGTTTCCTCTCATTTAGAAATTAATCTTTTTCTATAATTTGAATGACCTCACTTCAACCTCACTTCCCAAGTTAGTGATGCAAATTATTGCTAAATTTCATTTTACTGCTAAGTGAATTGTTTTCACAATTTTTTTTCTGTGAAAGAAAGAGATTTACTCCAAGCAAGACCACTAATAGGTACCAAAACTGGAATTCAAATTCAGGGTGTTATGAAAGACTGCATAGTCATTCCTCATTCTCGATCTGCTCGTGTTTATGAAACCTAGCAATTCAGTTAATAGAATTGCTTGATAACTGTGTGGTAGACTAAGAGCAGTAAAATATTCTGTAATTAAGAATATCTTGATGGTAGACAGTGGTAGATCTGTCACTTTTTTTTTTTAGATTTTGCAGAAATAAATTGCATTTACTATATCTCTTTATGTAAATTGTGTTTTTGAGTATGATATGTGAATAAATTTAACCAAATGTCAACAATTCTGTCTTGAGATTTAGTCACATGGAACATACTTGATTATCTGAAGTTACAGTCTAGTGGAAGGGGAAAATTACATATTTTAAATAATAGGAAGATAGTATTTCACCTTGTATGGTAATATCAGATACAAACTTCAGCAAGTTTAAATGTATGACTATGTATTATAGAACCAATACTAAGCACATTTCTTGATTACCAGATATATCATTAAGGTTAGGTATATTTAATCATGTGAGTCCCCCCACCCATACTCCCATGACACATTTGGTATAAATGCAATGATTACTAGATAATTCCTGCCCCACTTCAGGAAATTTTTGAAATTTTCAAATCATTCCTAAAGCAGTTCCTTTGTGAATCTGCTATAAAAGAGTGACAATCATATAGATGTCCATGTTGTTTCTGAATTCACAGAATGAAAGGCATTGATCCTCATGGGAAGTGTGATAAGGCATTCAGGTATGATGCCTACTATGATGACTTTAAAATACTTTGTAGATATGTTCTTTTATTTCTCAGCACTGTGGTAGACTCTGTGTAGACTTTTGGCTGCTTTCTCATCTCAGCTAACTACTGTATTATTTGCTACTAATTGATTGTGGAGAGCAGCAGGCACACGGACAGCAGCCTTTGCAGCAGGCACACGGGACAGCAGCCTTTTATCTTCCTCCCCCTCCGGGCTGAGGCTTTATGATCGCGGAGAGACACAAGGAGGAAGAGCCTATGTCTTTCTTTGTAGCTGTTTATGGAAAGAAGGTCACAGATATTAAGACACATAGTTCTGACAGTCTGGAGCCAACCTAGGTGATTAATCAGTTTAGCAGTGTTAAGCATTCAGTCAGATAGAAACAGGAAGATCTCTCTTTTCGGTAGTAATTGCCATTATGTTTATGGGAGGGGGGAGTGACTATGCAGTGATTTTGTTAAGATGAAGAAGCAGAGTGTTTTCTGATGTGGGCGGGAGACGCCGGAGTTCCTGGTTCGACAGTCCTGTCTCTTACTGGACTGTCCCGGGCTGTCATGGAAAATGAAGTTTTCAGAGCTGTACAGAATAATGCCAGAAAGCAGTTTAACATATCAATAAGTATATATATAGGGCAGAGGGCTGAGGGGATTGCTCTGTGAAACTAACTTAAGCAAGTGCTGGTCGGGAGAACATTTTTCCATTTTCTTTATGAATTGCTCCCCCTGGGAAGGGAGAGGAGGAGATGTTATAGGGCAACCAATAATGGTGCAATGAAGTTGACTGATACTTTGTTTGGACAGTGAATAGTGATTTCTCTGAGTAAGGCTAAAATATACTACAAAGAAAGATTCTAAAATCACCATATGATCCTATGGTGTGTAGAATTTGCAGGTATCTCTTATCCTAGTATTTATCTTTGAAAAGTCACTTTAAAATTTGCCAATAAAAATTGTACCTAAAAATATTTTAACAACAGTGTGGTAGCCAGGAGCAAAGACTTTAATTTGCGGGTTGTTGACAGCCAGTTCTGAGAAGGAATGGTGGCCTCCAAACATCTGAATAAATTGCTAGTCAATAATTTATCAAAATGAAATTAACTTATGATACCATCAAGCCAAGTTCTTAAAAGAAAATAAATTTTCATAGGTAATAAATTTCTAGAATAACCAATGTACATGTTTACTTATGTTTATCAGAAATGTGAGGATAAGACTAGAAAGGGATAATAAGGCTATAATAATGTACATTATAAAAAAAGTTTGAGTTAATAAGGTATATATGATCCACTCTAGCTAATTCATAATATTCAATTTTAAATTGTTGCCATTAACTTCAGTGTTTTATGACACATTTTAAAATTATATCATAAGTCTAAAGATAAAAATCTTGTATTATAAAGGTATGTATATTAATACATAAAGGCATAATATTCCAGTGGTATGGTAACAATACATGTAGGTCATAGATGGATGGAAATATAGGTAGATATACATATAAAGATAGAGAGATACACAATTATCTGAGTGAAAAATGCACATCTAATTCACATTTTATCCCCATTGGGTGGTAAGAATTCTTAGACTATTATTGTTCATAATTATCTTTTTATGAGTGATATTGTTCATAAATGTTTATTGAATAATTAAATGAAATATACATAATTGACTACTTTTTGCAGAATTTACTTTTGCAAATTACCCATACTTCTGGCCTATTAGCAAGGACTAGCTAATTCTAAAATTAGTAAGCAAGAAATAAATGATTATCAATTTTGAAAAACTTAGAAATAACTCATGCTTCCTTTGATCATTTGCTTTATTGTTATGGATATGTATGAATTTGGTGGTGATTTTACTTGCTTATTATACCATGGTGTGCTTTCCTAATAACTTTTTTCCCGTTGATGTGATATAATTAATTGTATCAATGTTTAATGATGTTTCTCAGGGAGCATAATCACATTTAGATACCATCTGGGTAGATAACATATTTAATCAATAATAACACCAATCATGCAAACAGATCATACATTATTATGCAAAATAAAGTCTTTCTTAAAGACATGATAGAGGGCAAAGCCTTTTTTATTTGTAGTAGTTATGAATTACAATCAACAATCTCAGGTGTGCAAATAACAAGTTCCAGTCAATTATTTATTTGTAACCAAAATCAAGTTCTATTATGAGCCCTATCTATTAAGTTGGTGACAATTTAATGAGTCAGTTTGGAATACCCCTTATTAACTCTTACTATGTACAAGATGAAATGGGTTTATGAAGGGTCATGGCAGGGATGTGATAATTATTACCTATAAGGTTAATCAAGTCATATGTCCATAAGGTAAATATCGAAAAATCCATCTTATCCTTGGTCTTAGTCCACACATTTTAGTGAGCCAGTTTTTTTCCTATTTCCATGGTTCTGTTAGTTTTAGGAAGCCATTAAAAAAATCAGAGAAATGTTTCTGCCCCTTAGATTTAATTCTGTGGCATATAAAACTCTGCCAGACACTCCACAGTCCTGTATACCTACACAATGACCGCACTGACTCTGGGTCTTGTCCTCAACTCCCACAGCTTCTCTGGAGAAGGATATCTTCATGCCTCCCTAGTTAGGTTTGGACAGAAAGTATAACTTAAGACCCCCCCTTCCCCCTCTCTTCTCACTGTTCTCCGTAAACTTCCTTCAGTTTCTTTCATCATCTGAGCCTAAGGAAATCTTTATAATCACAAAGAAAAATTTTTTTGCTCTTAAGTTTTAATGTGCTGTTACCTGAGAGTTCCCTCTATAAGATGCTGCAAATAGTCTCCTTAATGGGCTCAGGTTTGGGAAAACACAGATCAGGAGACTACCAGGTATCTAATTCTTTTAACCATGTCATCAGTTTTTCCCATGGCACTCAATACTGCATAAACCATCCAATGGAAATAAAAGAAAAGGGGCAGGGGAAACTCTACAAGTAACAGACATTTCAAAAATACTATTGTTCTATATACAGAGAATATATATCTGGTAACGTTATCAGTATTTTACCTTAAGCAATGTGTGGTATTAGTGGATTTAAGATCAGATTAAAGACAACATATTTAAATTCTCTTTATTCACAATCATATGTGAAGCAAAAGTACCACAGTTAAAAATTATTGGCTTTTTCTTCTTTTATTGAGAATGCTATATAATCCTTCCAATAAATGATATACTTTAGGGAGCTAGAATTACAGAAGCAAATGACTGGATTTTAATAATTTTAAGTTCTTCAAGGTATTTTTGAAATAGATTTGATTTTAGCATATTTTCTGCCTTTACAGTGTTAAGAAAATGGTAGAACCTTCCTTGACTAGAGATAATCAATGAGGAAAGTCAAGGGCTTTCTTTTTTAGTTTCTATACCTCATTGGATTACATTTTGCCCTAAAAAGAAGAAAGAAACAGGCAATTCACCAGATAGGAGCTAACAGTAATCCTAGTTTTTATTTTTTCATTTAGAAGGATCTATGTGTAATTTAGAAATTCAGGCCCTTGAAAAGTCAGTGCAGTAACAAGAAAACCCTGACTCATCCAACTCAGTGTTACAAATGGATTTGTGATGACCCTACAGACACAATTTAAAAGCTCCCTTACGGCTAAATATTTTTTGTTATATTCACACAGTGGAATACTGTATTGCTGTTTGCAGTCATATAAGCAAATATATTAATAAATAGCAATGAGTGTGGTCATATTTTAAGGTTAAATGGAAGTAGTAGGAAAAACTGTATATATACCAAATGAGTATGTAACTTTTGCTACACAGATGATAGAGTAAATTAGTATTGTGTGATGTTAACTCTATTAAAATAGAAGAGGAAATTGGAGTAAGAAAGAGATTAGAATTAAAAATAGGTGAACAGATTAGAATAAAAGATAACAGATCACAGGTTTATGTCAGATTGCTTTTTCATCTTTCTTTCATTTTCCATGTATTCAATGATTCTTATGTCCTGCTTTTAAAATATCAGCCAACATTTATGCTTTTTCTTTAATCATCTTCTGTCAGAATTGTTAATAATTGAAAACAATCCTCAAACTTTTGAGAAGCAAGGAGCAGTAAGATAAGAGACCTACATAACCTAAATGTTACATAAATTTTTGAAAAAAAAGTATGTAAATGGTGTTTTATGTATTCTATAGAGATATCATCTCCATACACTTAGTTGCTGTTACATCTACTTCAGAGATGAAAATGAAAAATTGACTGTTTTTTGAAAAGTCAAATAAATAGTATGTAGAAAAATGAGGATTTTACTTTTTCTTATCTATCTCAGTGTATTAGCCACTTTTCTATAATTGTCTTGGTAAAACCCTGTTAAAATGTTAGTATTCTCAGATTTTCTTCTATTGAAGATGATTGATAGTTTAAACTGGGCCACAAATTACATATATTTAATGTGATTACTTCCTACAATGAGTTGTAAAATACATTTAAGTAAAATGGAATTCTCCTTTCTAGATATATGCATATAAATAAGGAAATTCCCAGGTGATCAAAAATGACATTGCAGGAGTTTGATAGAAAATGTCTCACATTAATCTCTTTAAATTATGTGTTTGTAGAGATTTATTCAAGTTTTAAAATTTGAAAAGCAGCACATAGCCCTTCAACAACCCATTCCCATGTTACATACAAGAGAACTGAACTTTCAGTTCACTTCATATTTTGTGTTTGAAATATGTAGCTTTAATTCATTTGGATGAATTCACATGATAGTATCAATATGTCAGTCCAAAGCCCAGTTTGGCTAAATAGTATTAAAATCCTTGGCTCCCCAGCTAGTATGGGCTGCACAGACTAACTACCCTCCAGGTGCTTCTCATAGTATATTCCTGAATTAGATTCAGGTCAGAGTTTTCTAAAGGAAATGTCATGGTCAAAAATAATGTCATGGTCAGATGGTGAAAATAAAGGTCATGGAGGTTTGACTGAAGAATGTCCATTCTATTCATTCTTCACTATCCTCTTAAATGTACTCCAGGACTGAAATAAAGCATCCGGAAGCCATCTACCTGGAGACCATTACCTTGCCTGCCCTCCCACCATGCCATTATATTTAACTCAGCATCTTGTATTTCCTTTGTTGAAAGAGGAATACCTACATTAGATCTGCTTTATTTATTTTTTTTTAATTAGAGAGAGAGAGTATGCGGTGAGGAGGAACGAAGGTGGAGGGTGAGGATGGGAAAAAATCTCAAGCAGACACTATGCGCTGAGCACAGAGCCCGATGAGGGGATTGATCTTACCACCCCTGAGATCATGACCTGAGCTGAAACTGAGAGTCGAGTACTTAACCGACTGAGCCACCCAGGCACCCATAAATCTGCCTTTTAATATTAATGGTAGGGAGTGAAAATTGGGTGAATTAAAAAAGGAATTTTCTTAAGTGAATAATTGAAATATGAAAGAGTTAATAGAATCATTCTTCTGTGTGTCATTGAAGCTTTCTTCACTCAAATATAGTGCAATCTTTAAGGGAAAAAAAATCGGCTTGTTATTTTAGAGTGAGCATATTTGGACTTAGAAAAATTCCCTATCTTGTTTATTATATGAGAGTATGTTCCTCATTTATTTTGGTGCATATTTAAAAATCTGTTTGAGAAGAAAGCTGTTACAAATCACATATGAATGAGGCCATCTGCCGAGGATGCATATAATAATCTTGGTACGTTATGATGAAATTTAATGACAGGCTTAAAAACAAAAACAACCCATACTCTTTTTTTCTGATTCTAGTGATCCTCTCAAAATTATTGTGAAGTTCTTATATTTTTCCTCCTTCATCTTTCTTAGAGTCATAACCTCATTTATGACTTTATTAATTATGAGAAAAAGGTAATCTTAAAATGACTTACTCTGAATAAAAATATATTAGTAATCATGACATAAGCATGTATATGAGAAATTAGGCACTGAGTAAGCATTTATTTTAATCATTTCTCTCTTAAACATATGCTAGAACTCTTTTCTAACTTTAATAGTCTTTATTCAGACATACAAAGATGTAAAAAGTAAACATGAGACTAGACAACAGTATTATTGTTTCTACTCTTTAAGCACATGGTTGAAATACAGACTGACTTATAAGTAACCATACTGGATGTAACACAAGAAATTTTTAATCACTAAAAAGTACCAGTTTTGTTCTCTTATTCTTAAAATGAAGGCCATTTTAATTTTTTTTATTCTGTATATAATATTTTTAGCTCTTAGCAATATGTGCAACTTTGGATTCAAGTTGGTTTATTGCCACAGGCATTGATGATTTTAACAAAATATTGACTTATTTTATGAATTTGTAATAGACATACAAAAAGCAAACCCAGAAAGACCTCCCTGTTCAACCCACACCCTTTGTCAGCTAGTCGGCATTCGTAAGATGATAGCTAAGTATCAGTCAAAACCCTAGTTTGGCTAAAACGTTTTGAAATACAGAGCTCCCCAACTAAAATGGGCTGTGCGGTATGACTGCACTCCAGTTACTTGTCATTAGTTTGATCCTGAATCAGCCTCAGGTCAGATAAAGCTTTTCTAAAAAGGTGGGCCAAAATGAATGTCATGGAGGTTTTCCTGAAGAATGTCCATTCTCTTCATTCTTCTCCTCCTCC
>PISX010002028.1:0-173498 GCA_004024625.1 Mellivora capensis | reverse complement strand
TACCCAGTAGTGCAATTGCTGGGTCATAGGGTAGTTCTATTTTCAACTTTTTGAGGAACTTCCATGCTGTTTTCCAGAGTGGTTGCACCAGCTTGCATTCCCACCAACAGTGTAGGAGGGTTCCCCTTTCTCCACATCCTCGCCAGCATCTGTCATTTCCTGACTTGTTAATTTTAGCCATTCTGACTGGTGTGAGGTGGTATCCTAATGTGGTTTTGATTTGTATTTCCCTGATGCCGAGTGATGTGGAGCACTTTTTCATGTGTCTGTTGGCCATCTGGATGTCTTCTTTGCAGAAATGTCTGTTCATGTCCTCTGCCCATTTCTTGATTGGATTATTTGTTCTTTGGGTGTTGAGTTTGATAAGCTCTATAGATTTTGGACACTAGCCCTTTATCTGATATGTCGTTTGCAAATATCTTCTCCCATTCTGTCAGTTGTCTTTTGGTTTTGTTAACTGTTTCCTTTGCTGTGCAAAAGCTTTTGATCTTGATGGAATCCCAATAGTTCATTTTTGCCCTTGCTTCCATTGCCTTTGGCGATGTTCCTAGGAAGAAGTTGCTGTGGCTGAGGTCGAAGAGGTTGCTGCCTGTGTTCTCCTCAAGGATTTTGATGGATTCCTTTCTCACATTGAGGTCCTTCATCTATTTTGAGTCTATTTTCATGTGTGATGTAAGGAAATGGTCCAATTTCATTTTTCTGCATGTGGCTGTCCAATTTTCCCAACACCATTTATTGAAAAGGCTTTTTTCCTTTGGGCATTCTTTTCTGCTTTGTCGAAGATTAGTTGACCATAGAGTTGAGGGTCTATTTCTGGGCTCTCTATTCTGTTCCACTGATCTATGTGTCTGTTTTTGTGCCAGTACCATACTGTCTTGATGATGACAGCTTTGTAATAGAGGTTGAAGTCCGGAATTGTGATGCCACCAACTTTGGCTTTCTTTTTTCAATATTCCTTTGGCTATTCGAGGTCTTTTCTGGTTCCATATAAATTTTAGGATTATTTGTTCCATTTCTTTGAAAAAATGGGTGGGATTTTGATAGGGATTGCATTAAATGTGTAGATTGCTTTAGGTAGCATAGACATTTTCACAATATTTGTTCTTCCAATCCAGGAGCATGGGACATTTTTCCATTTCTTTGTGTCTTCCTCAATTTCTTTCATGAGTACTTTATAGTTTTCTAAGTATAGATTCTTAGCCTCTTTGGTTAGGTTTATTCCTAGGTATCTTATAGTTTTGGGTATAATTGTAAATGTGATTGACTCCTTAATTTCTCTTTCTTCTGTCTTGTTGTTGGTGTAGAGAAATGCAACTGATTTCTGTGCATTGATTTTATATCCTGACATTTTACTAAATTCCTGTACAAGTTCTAGCAGTTTTGGAGTGGAGGATCATTAATTCCTTCTATTCAAATTCTCTGCCCTATAATAAAATACAGGATACACTTGGCATCCAGGAGGGACTTCAACTTCCCTGAAACTACCATAACATGAAGCCAGCTCCTTCATTCCCCAAATCAATGAAAAGTTAGTATCCACAAGGAGCCTATTCCTCTTGACCCAGAAATCACAAAGTTGATTGATCTGACTCATTGCACAGAGTTTCACCTAGTATATATTTCAGCCTGATTTGGAGATATTTTAATGTGCCTTTTCTGCAATTCTCCCCTTAGTTTTCCACTGTTCTTCTGCTTAGGTAACTAATCTATGCACCCAGGTGTGCATATGCAAAATAAAAATTGCAGAAGAGTTTTATTCCTCCTGACTCTGTAATGGGATACAAAAGCAGGGCGCTGACCCAACTAATTCAGAGATAGAGAGAATGTTTTTTAAAGCAATGCCAATGCCCCCTGCCCAACTTTCCAGAGATAATAACCCTCTTCCACACTGTATGTTTTTCAAATCTATTCCTGAGAACAGGACCCTTTAGGAAATCAGAAGCTTAAAATGCGGACCACCTGAGAGGAAATGGGAAAGGGAATGCTGCCAGTAAGGGAGAAGAGAGCTGCAAGCTGCTAGCAAGCAATCCAGGCTGGCTGTAGTTGAGGGAAGGCCAGCATGGCCTGTAAGTATGCATGCAATCTGCCCACCCCTCCTGTTACCCTCTGCCCCATCTCTGCCAAGTTCCCCCTTACCCGCTCAGCTGCTGCCAGAGTGCACCTCTCTGTCCATCCAGTGGAGCAGGGATGCACTTTTCAGCTCTTGCTGCCTGATACATTCTTTACCAATTCCAGCTACATCCCAGCCTAACACTCTCTCTCCCCATCCTTGCTTTCTTAGTTCCTGTTACATGGGTCTCCGGGTCTCCTTCTAACTTACTGTGTATTTATAGATTATTTGTGTGTTTTTTTAATCTAAACCCATAGTATATGATTCCATGAGGGATGGGATTTTTTCTATTTTGTTTACCACATTTCCACCAGCAATTAGATCAGAGCCCAGCATGAAGTACACACTCAATGAGAACTTGTTGAACATACAAACAGGCTTGCAATGAGCTGGCCCTGCAACCATGATTATGTCAAAAAAGAAAAAGAAAAAAAATGTAACCTAGTGTTTTTCTGTTCTGGTGCCAACAGATAATGAACTTTTGAGTGTTACATGAACAGGGCACTGGCCAACATTGGACCATTGTATGAAATCTATCCCCTTTCTGTTTCTTCTGATTATATCAAACCCAAAAATCTTTGGGCTAAAATATCATAAACCCTTGCTAATTTTCTTTTTGACAAGATGAAGATGAAGAGGAGGGGGGGGGAGAAGAAAGGAAGAGGAAGAGAAGGGGAAAGAAGAAAGAAGAAGGAGGAGAAGAAGGATAGAAGAAGGTGGTGACAATGAAGGAGGAGGAAGGGGAGGAGGAAAAGGAGGAGAAGAACAAGAAGGTGGTCAATTCTCAGGCTGTCCTTGGTTGGCAGCTAACGTTTTTTGTTTTCATTTTTTAAATTTAATTTTTCTCAAGTAATGCAGTGACATAATGCAGTGACATAAAATTTCTTTAAAATTCCATTTATAAAAAGAAAAGAAAAAAATGGAAGAAAGGGAGGGAGATTAAGAGGGTGGAAAGGAAAGAGGGAATGAAAGAAAGATTAAGGAAACAGTTCATTTGGTACACAGACTTTGCAAACAATGGTAAAGATGTAGCAATGATATGGTAAGGATTAACGCTTTGGAACATCAACCCTGTGAATACACAGATCTCTAACCCTAGGAGAACACAGGAGGCCTATCCTTTGGTTACTGATCTCTGAAAGTGGTAGCAGCCTGGGATCCCAGTCAAACAGAAAGTGTGGGGTGCATTCTCTTCAAAATATATGCTGCAGGAAAGCCCATGAGTGCCAACCAGGTGCTGGAAAGATTACATGAAAAGAGAAGAAATTTTTAAAGGAGACATAATTCTTAACACTTACCAGTCTCTTATTAGGTTGAGATCAGTGCTTAAAAAATGGTGAAAACAGAGAAGACTTGTGTGCATCGTGGAGACTGTTTCTAGGAGAGCCCCAAAGGATGACGTGTCATTTCATCATGACAATGACATTGTACAGTCAATGACATGCCAGTCAAGTTGTATGCTTTATCCCCTACACAATCTGCACAAAAACACTAACGTGCCCCTGCCCCTTCTTGACCTCATCCTACCCTCAGAATGCAGCTCAGCAACTTTACTGACAGCTGAGCCTCCTGGGGGGCATAGACAGACTACATCTTAGACCATGAGCACTTGTCATTCTGAAAAAAGAGACACAGCCATATTTGAACTATAAGGAAATAACAACAAAAACAAACCACATCCTTATCTTTCACTGTGCACTTGAATGCAATTTATTTTCATTTTTACATTTTAAGGGGAAACTGGTGGAGACCTGATGGTTAGAATAGAAATGAAGTATAGAGCATATTTTTTTTTTCCTTTTCCTTTCCTACAGAGCTGGTGGGATAGATGTCTTTGCCTTCAGCTCTGAAATTTGTATTCTCTACTGTCTGGGAAGAAAATATAGGATAATGTCCATTCTGATGCTTTTATCCCATTTTGTTTATTCTCACAAGGTGGAATTTTAAAGAAAAATGAAACACATTAATCTTTATCTAGTAATTTATTGCTCCCCCACTAAATCCTTTAAAAGGCCTATCATTTTAAGAATCTTGTATTTCTTTCAAAAATCTGCATCCTCCATCCTTTCAAAACTGAATAGGTTACTGAGCTTAATTCATTCTCATGAAATTGCTTCTCATTCTTCTTTCCAGCTGTGCTCCAAAGAACACCTCTGCATCCCTTGGAGAATCTCCATGTGGGGAGGGCACAATGAGTTTGAAAGCCATAGATCAACCTAAGACTTACCTTTCCCCTGGGAAATCTTGATGAGGGCTTCTCATACAACCTGCAGCAATTCCTTCCATCACTGAATTTGCAGGATGAAGATATGTTTATGAAGGAAGTGTGTGGTTTTCCTTACAACCACCATCTCGACCTCAAATTGAACCAAGTGCATCCCTTGTCAGTTTTGAAAATACAACAATATTAACAGTGACTTAGAAGTTTTAAAAGGAAGAGAATGCCATTGATTAAAAACTAGAAGAAGGCAAGAAGCAATGTATGATATGAGTGAGGGGAGATGACTGATATGGCCACCCCTTTAGTCTCTTCTGACACCTTGACTCTGTGTCCAACCTGAGCTCTAACCCAACAAAATCCTAACAGTTCCCTTAATGAATGAATACTGCTCCAGGGCTCAAGAGACATATACATATTACATATGTATACATATACATATTTTTTAGATTTAATGATATGTGTTTCCTAAATGCTGTTGTAAACTCTATTTTTATTGAATTTGGTATTTGATATGTGGAGAAATGCAATTAATTTTTATACACTGACTCTGTGTGTAGCAGACTTACAGAAGGATAATTCACCAAATTTACGTAGGTAGTAAATTGCAAAGCTGGGAAACAAACCAATGTTTATAGAATTCTAGACCCCGTGCCTTCAACCATCCCCAAAAAGCCTTCCTAAAACATTCTCAAAAATACTCATTCCCTTACTCATATCCTCCACCAGATGGAGTAATACCTTAATTGCTCTACTATATTTTTTCCCTTATCTGCCATGCCATAACATTCTTTTTAGAAATAATTATTTATATGTTTCCTTCTTCTTTCTTACTATGTAGAGGTTCTATCTAACTTCTTCAGCAATCTATCCATCCCACACAGAGCCCACATGCCACAGAGAAGCAGCACCGACATTTTGAACCGGGTGATTTTGTTGTAGGAGGCTATCCTGGGCATTGGAACATCTTTAGCAGCATCTCTGGTCTCTACCCACTAGATGCCAATAGCACCTGATCCCTGTTGTGATAACTAAGAAAAAAAAAAAAAGAAAAGAAAAAGTGTCCAGACATTGACAATTGTCCCTCTGGAGGCAACACTGCCTTTAGCTGATAACCACTGCCTTAGGGTAAAGCCAGCCCAGCTTCCAAGAATAACCCCATCACCTTGCCAGTGATTGTTTCAGGAAAGAACATTTGACCAAATTTTGGCCCATGAGACTGGAGTTGAGGTTCACCCTGATTTTTTTCTGAAAAAGTTCTTTCTTCTAAGAGAGGCTGCAAAGACTCTCTCTCTCTCTCTCTCTCTTTCTGAACATCACTGGGCACACCTAGACTGGAGCTAGAGTAGCGATCTTGCTACCAGCCTGAGGATGAATATAATGCACAGATGACTATGCACCGCAGATCATCCCCAAGAAACCCCTGGAGAAAAGCAGACAAAACTACTGGATTAAGTCTTTCAGGTATGTGAGACAAGAAATTTCCAATGGTTTAAATTAGCTTGTGATGAGATCTCTTCCTTCCTTCCTTCCTTCTCCCCTCCTTTCCTCTTTCCACTTAAGACTTTAAGTTTATAAAACCGAATTGATTATGCTCTCAAAATAAAAATAAAATTCTCTCCCAACTTTCAAATGCAGCGACCCCTCATTTCCTATCATTTCTCTCAATCTCCTCCCTGCTTAGGTACTCATTCCAGTGTTTTGAATATATATGTCAAAAATATTTTTACAGATTTATGCAGATATGCACGTGAAGTTAAAATTGGTGTTTTGTGTTGTGTGTGTGTGTTTTGGTTCCCCTGAAGGGTATTGGGCTATAAATTTCATTCTATTTCCAGCTGCCTTCCATGATGGTGTGTGTGTGTGTGTGTGTGTGTGTGCGCGCGCGTGCATGTGTGTGTATTTCTTTAACTATGTGGCATTCCACCACATGTGATGTTACCTATTTCTTATCCTGTTTTATATAAAGGATGGCTTACTTTCTATTACCCTGATTTTTACTTTAAACCATTCCAAAATGGGCATTCTTATTTATGTGGACCTGAAGATGTAAGTGGAGGGGTTGTTAGGGCATTCCCATACTTACCCTTTCTGAATATTGAACTACTTTTTTCCAGAATAGACATCTCAGCCAAACTCCCATGGTGGTACATGAGCAGCCTTATTTCCTCATATGCCTGACAATGCTTGATGTTTTTAAAGTTTCTTATATTTTCTAATATGACCCTTATAAAATGGTATATAATGGGTTTCAGTTGTATTTCTGAAATGATTACTTATTTGCATATTTAAGTACTTGCTTCACAGGATTGTCATGACTGTTTTAAAAGTTAATATACAAACTGAGGGTTGCTGGGGGGACGGAGGAAGGGAGAGGGTGGTTGGGTTATGGACATTGGGGAGGGTATGTGCTATGGTAAGTGCTGTAAAGTGTGTAGACCTGGTGATTCACAGACCTGTACCCCTGGGGCTAATAATACATTATATGTTGATTTTTAAAAATTAAAAACCAAAAGTTAATATACGTAACAATTCTTGGGATCATTGTATTAGCTATTTCTAATATTACTATTATTATCAATATTATCATTACCATTATATATTAGTCATTTGATCTCTCTGTGAATTGCTTGTTTTCCCCCAGATTTCTCTTTCTCATTTACTTATTTCCAATAATTCTTTTATATTATAGATATCAATCCCTTGTCTGAATAAACGATGTAAATATTATCTTCAAATCTTGTCACAAGGCTGGTAACTTCATCTATGGAGTAATTTAATGACATGGTCTGTACAATTTGGACAGGGGCTACTTCATCAATTTTTCTCCTTATAATTATCTTTCTTTTGGGATGTTGCTTAAGAATCTCTTCATCATCCCAAATGCCAAATATATTTCTATGCTCTTCTTATATTGGCTTTATAGTTGTACATTTGGGCCTCTAATCCATTTGGAGTTTGGGAGATAGTAAAATTTCATTTTTATGGTTTACAATACAGTGAACCTACTTTTCCAATACCACTTTTTAAAAAATCCATTCTTTGCCCTACTAAAGTGTGATGCCTCCTATTCATAGATGGCTCTGATACTAGGCTTTCTATTTTATTCCATTGCCTATTGATTGGTTCTTGAGTTAATGGCACACAGTTTCTTTAACTATGACTTCATAATAGATTTTTAAACCTCATTTCTTCAAAACTGGCTTTTTTCCTCTCTCACTCATTCCTAAAAGTGGACTGCTCAAATTTCTGTGGAGATTTTCTCACTTTTAGTGGCTACTTTTTATGCTTTGTTTCTTAGGCTCACAGCTGTACTAATAAAAAATTGCAAATGCAAAAGACAAAAGTTGTCTTTTCCTGGTACCTTTTTGGTAATTCTTTCAAACATATGTTTTATCCAGACTTTTTACTTGTTATTGGTGAGAAACTTGATCTGTAAGTTGTTAGTCTAGCATAGACAGAAAATTGATTTTTAAAAAATATGGAACTTCTGATCAATAACCTTTCTGAATTAATATTAATTCCAGTATGTTTCCTGTATCAGTGATATCTTTTTTAAAAAGATTTTTTTTCTGCCTATCTATCTATCTATCTATCTGAGGGAGAGAAAGAGAGAACACAAGTGGAAAGGAACAGAGAGAGGGGGGAGGAAAAGAATCTCGAACAGACTCCATACTGAGCATGGAGCCCACCACAGGGCTTGATCTCAACACCCTGAGATCATGACCTGAGCCAAAACTAAGTGCCAAACGTTTAATTGACTGAGCCACCCTGACGCACCTCAGTGATATCTTTGTTTCCTTGTGTCACAGACTGGATTCACCTGTAGGAAGTAGGGGTAAGTGTTCAAGGTGTTTACTGGGGAACCAGTACTTATGAAAGGCAAGGAGATGAAACAGCACAGAGGAGAGAAAGAAGTTAAGCTGCTATGCAGACTAGACAAAGACTCAGCTATCAGTACAGGGAGTTCTGAGTACCACTGATCAGACTAGTCCCATACTGGATCACATTGATTCAAAACAGCCAAGCCATCACATACTACCTTGTCACCAGATAACAGGAAGGCACGACCTCTCAGATAGGGCAGAAGGTTCTCTGCAACTGAGCTGGGCCATGAAGGAGCAGACCCCTGAAGGCTCAGCTGACTGCATTCCTTAAGCTGGTGGGTGTAAGTCCTTGTTTGATGTGAAATAGTAACAATATGTGTCTATGTTTACCACACCTTCTAAGTTAAATATAACCCTTCACTCCTTTGGGAGAAGCTCCAGATCTGTGAGATCCTGTCCAATTGTGTGTTGCCTGCAAGGACTGGGGATTTTGACCAGGCCATGTCTGCTTCTCCTACCCATCTGGATGTGATCCCTTTATCTCTTGCTGTGGAGAGAGGGAGCTGTTCTGCTAATTTTCAGTTCTTTTTCAGCAGGAATTATTCCAGGTGCAGCTATAGATTTGGTGTGTCCATGGGAAGAGGTGAGTTCAGAGTCTTTCTATGCTATCATCTTGAACTACATACAGCTGTGTTTTGCTTACATTTGTAAAAGATTCTTGCTGGATATAAGATTGTTGCTTCTTAATATTTTCTTTCAGTACTTGAATACGTCATCCACTACATTCTGGCCCCTCTTGCTTCTGATGAGAAATTAGCTCTTAAGTTAATTGAGGTTTCCTTGTTTGTAAGTAATCATTTCCCTTTTGTTGCTTTTAATTTTTTCTCTTTATCCTTGACTTTCAGCATGTTTATAATCATGTGTCTAGGTATTAATCTCTGTTTTTATCTAACTTGGAGTTCATTTTGTTTTATCTCACTCTGGAATTATCTCTGAGCCACAGCTCTGGAACTGAGGGTGGGTACAGTGGCTTGCTTTTCTCGAGTGGCCTTCCTGCTTTTCTAGGGGTGGGGGCCCCAGTCTCTGATTGCTTCATTTTACCTCTCCCAGTGTGGAGCCTCTGCCCTACAAGCAAGCCTGGGCAAGGTTAAATGGGATCCCAGCATTCTTGGGCTGACACATCAGGCATACACATAGAAACTGAGTGGAGGAAGGGAGCTCCTGACCTTTCAGCTACATGTGCTAGGAATTCAGTTTCTGCAATTCAGGGCTAGGGGTGATAAGACATGCTCAGGGCCTACACTTCTCAATGAGATACTATACCCTTGACTAGGAGCTAAAGAGAGAGGGAGCCATGCCTTGTAGGCCACACCTAACCTGAGTAGAGCTTCTATCATACTAAGCAAGGGAGGCTAGGGAAGGAGTAGGTTGTGACTACAGCGCCATACTCTGCTGTCCTTACTGAGATTTAGTACATTTCTTGAATGAATGCTTCTTCATTTGCTATCTCTAGTTAGAACAATTTCCAGAGATGTTAAGTGGTTTCTCTGGATGGATGGATGGATGGATGGATGGACATACAGATGGATAGAAGAATAGATATATTGATACCTATCTCTGTATATATGCATGTAATATATACATACTACTATTTACATATTACATAAAATATTTGCCAGCTATGGTCATTTCTCTGAGGAACAGGTTCTCAGAGATACTAGAAGCCCTATACTAGTAGTGGTTTCTGATCTATCTTGTCTTGATGTCCTTTGAGATAGTTTCTCAACCCTATCTTTCAGTACATTAACTCAGATTATATCTGAAAAATTTTTTAAGGTCTCTCTCACCTTGCCTATAGGCATCTCCTAACTTCAGGGACTCGCCTAATACCTCAATCCCAGGTAATACTTTTTCTAGGATCCCGTGGTTGTAGATGGAAGGGCTAGGAAGCCAAAAGAAGGATTCTCTGGGACAGATCAGCATGCCTATGGTTCTTGATGTAGCATCTCTCCCTGTCTGTTCAATTTCCATGGTGATGAACTTACTGGCTATGTCTGGTATCAGACTCAACTGGGCTAATACTGGACTGCTACTTCTCTCTCCCATGGGAGCTATTGTACAGGTCATGATTTATTCAAAGCAATATAATAGAAAGGAAAAGACATGTTTAGAAAACTATTTCTAACAACCTCCAATGTTTCTTTAGCCCTCTTGTGTTGCAGTCTACTTTTTATTTCTTTTTCCTTCTTGGTCTTCAGCCACACCCCAACCTCCCTCCTAAAAACACATGACCAGAGACCAGATAACCTTGTTCACCCAAATCACCCTAAATCAAAGTGTTTCACAATGCTTTTATTTTATTTGGTCAACTTATTCTGAAACCCATCCATCTCCTATATGTTTTTTCTGGGAATTCTAAGATTCTAGTTAAGGAAATAAGTCTTATTCTCCAACTGGTCTAAACAAGATGCCAACTTTCTATTACTTATATTTTAAGCCATCTTTGTTTGCTATTATCTGATCACATCTTCCTTTTCCTGTAGTATGTGAGGTCATAAACCATTTCTTCTCCCTCTTTGTGTCCCCAGTGCCTGGACAGTATTAGACAGGCATACTGATGACCTGATTATGAGTTCAGTGTTGTGGCTCTTTTCAGCTAATAACATGGAATCTCAGTGGTCATAAGGTGAAGAAGGAGAGATACCTGGATTAGTCTTTTTAATGTATTTTCAATGCTGCAGTTAAATGAATCCCATTTATCAAGGGTTAAACACATCAATTAAAACCATAGTTTCAAAATGCCGGTAAATGGAAGAATGATCTATTACTTTCCAACACTGTTGCACGGATAACTAATGCAAAGCTAGCTTTTCAGCCGTGTATCAACACTTTTCTTCTGCCAGGTATTACTGTACTTAAGTGCCTCCCCAAGCAATTGCATTTTTGTTTCTGCTTTTAATACCAGACCATTAATCCCAATGTTCTGTTTGGAGTAATGTGATATGTGTGAACCCAGACTTAGGAATTATGATAGTTAAAAGCCACATTTAAAAAGGCTGATGCAAAATGGTGTTTCATTTCTTTCTGGTATTAGGCTTTTAAGTGCCAGAAAAATAACAGTCTACAGAGAGGAATTTTTCAATAAGAGCTGCAGCTCTGATATTTTAGTCACAATTCTCTCCAAATCAGCTGCAGATATGAATCTTGTTGGAGTAATGGTAGTTCAAGAAAGTGATTGTGTAAAATTGATTTAAATCCCCTGACAGTACGTCTACATTCTATAGTCAATAAAAAAAGAGTTTCATGGGCCAAGGAAGTGATTGCTACAAAGCAGATATGCCTCTTCCTCAAAAATCATAATGCAGGACCTTATTCTTTAATGTTTTGACTGTTCCTTCCCCAGCAAGCTTTGCACCCCACTTGAATCAGGCCCATTTACTTGATATGTATGATAGAAAAAGTGAAGGTGATTGAGAGGCATGCATTTGGGACTGATTGTCATTGAAATGGAAATATTTTTGCATTTACATGGAGAATGAGAACTTTTCCACCAGAGTTTCTCAGATTTTTTTGTATTTCCCAGAATTAGGAAGGACTTCTACATGGTAACACAGCCCGAAGTCTCTTTTTTCTTGAGACAGGTAAATGTGACATTAAATTTCTTTGTGGCCTAGACCCTACAGATAACATACACATTAATTCTCTTAACAAGGGAGGTAGGCATCATCTCTTTGTTACAGGCAAGGGCATGAGGCTCAAGGAAGCAAAGTCACCCAGGGTATCAGTGTCACTGCTGAGATCGGCACCTTACCCCCCACCATGCTTTTTCTACTCATTGCTAACTCCTAAGTAATTCATGATTGAGGGAACACTCTGCTTTCAGCAAATCAATGTATTAAAATCCACAGTCACTAAATAACAGATCAGAAGGTGATTCTTCATAGTGTCAAAGGATTTCCTAGCAGGTCCATTTAAATAGCCAGCACTTTGAAAATACTAACATTCAATATATGAGTATTAAAAATATTATTCACTTTAATTTGTATTCACTATTCAAATAATAGTTTCCATTTATAGAAAATTTATGCATTATATATATTTAATGTAATATATATGTACACATATACGTATATCTATACATATATGCATGTATGCAAATATGCACATTTACGTGTATATATAATATGTACACATATATATTCAATCATACATTAATTCTGTACAATTCTCCTGAAAGGTCCTATTTTAGCCCCATTTTATAATTGAGGGAATTGGAGTACAGAAAATAAGGTCATACACCTAGAAGGCAGTGAAGGCAGAATTTGAATCCCAGTTGTCTGAATCCCGAGCTCATGTTCCAAGGCAATGTACC
Source organism: Mellivora capensis (assembly GCA_004024625.1). Lineage (NCBI taxonomy): Eukaryota > Metazoa > Chordata > Mammalia > Carnivora > Mustelidae > Mellivora > Mellivora capensis. The sequence goes on along the minus strand of PISX010002028.1, from coordinate 160,971 downwards.
ATATTTCTATTGGGTACAATATTTTCTCAACCTGTGGTATATTATCATGACATAGGGAAAGTTTAATGTATTTGAGGAAATCTCTTATATTCTATCAATGTGTCCCAAATATGAACACCTGTCTATTGAATGTCAGTGTTGTTTTTTTACTATTTTAAAAATAACTTTATTTGAAATATTACCTTGCAGTAGTTTATACATTCTTCCAAGCTATCTTATGTTAGAAATGTGTTTTTTTGCAGCTGTATCTTTTAACGCTCGTGGTTTAGGCTTTGTTTTGTTTCCTTCATATTTTAACATTTGGAAGGTCCACTTTACTCCTGTTCAATTTCTCACCTTTTCAGAACTTTTGAAGGAGACTAATCTCCATTGTATGAGAACTCCAAATTAACTTTAAAATCATGTTGTATTCTCCCCAAATACTCAGAATTAAGTAAGTTGAATTGGGAAGAAATGGCACCTGTAATACTTGTTTAATCTTTCTATCTAGGTATATCCTTCTGTGTCCATTCATTCAAGTTTATTTTTAAAATTAACCAATAGTACTTGAAGTTTTCTTCCATAAAGTCTCTCATTAAATTTCACTGATGAATTTTCTTTAAGTTTGAGAAGGAAAATTCTTATTAATTAGAATATTTGTTGTTTTTGAAATAACTGCTAGCTTTGTATTAGGCAAATGTTCTCAATTTTAATTAATCTCTCCCTTTAAGCTCCTATTTCCTTTTTATTCCTATAAACATCTTTTTATACATGTTTTTAAACACTCCTTCAAATGCATGTACAATGTTGCTTTTTTTTAAAATATTTTACTGATTTATTTGATGGAGAGAGAGAGAGAGCACAAGCAGAAGAAGCAGCAGAGGGAGAGGGAGAAGCAGACTCCCCGCTGAGCAGGGCGAGAGCCCTACATACAGAGAGCTGGATCCCAGGACCCTGGGATAATGACCTGAGCCAAAGGTAGAGGCTTAACCACCTGAGCCACCCAGGCATCCCTACAGTGTTGTTTTTAAACCACAAAGGAAGTGGCCCTCTACAGCTCAGCCATGCTGACCATTTCCGGATATCCCAGCCTAGTTCAGTGACTGAAGAAAGGGCCATCAGAATGGAGAGCCTATAATACATTTATTTCCCCTTTCCTCTCATTATTTCACTAGGGGGAAAAAAAAGGAAAGAAAATACTTGTTAAAATATTTTTTTTATCTTATTTGGGTAGAATTTGAAATTCAGAGAAAGAATGGAGCATGAGAGAGAAAGTATTGCCTCTGAGGCTTCTGGAGGCTTATAACTTTCTGCAAGTCTTCTCTCTACAGGCCTGCAGTACTGTCCCAGTGGATTTGCACCACATGCTTGGCCCTGGGCTGCTACACTACTTTTCCTAACCATCAGGCAGTAGAGCACTCCCAGCCAAACTTCCCATGCTGCAGATTGCTTTAGGTTACAGATTGCCTCTGGCTGCTCCTCTCTCCAGGGAAGCCCATGAGTGGGTGCAGGGAGTTCTGCTTCATTTTTCTGAAAGAACTCGGTATTCAAATAAAACATGTAATATGATGTTGAATTGCTGATCTAAAATTCAAAGTACTTTGAAGTTGCAGGGCATTAAGAATACCTGCAGGCCCTAAGTGCTCCCTGGTCCTGCTCCCACCAATTTTCATCATTTCATGCTTGGATTACTGGGATAGGATTTGGGTTGTTCTTCCTTTTTCCCATAATGCCTTCCTCCAATTCTTCTCAGGGATCTCAATCAGATAAATTACTTTCAGACTACAATTTTCAGCCTGACAAGCTTTAGCACAAATGTTTTCAGTGGTTCCCTATTATAGGTAGAATAAAATCCCAACTCCTTGTCATGGCATGTAATTTGCTTGAGTTCCCTCTGTGAAATTTTACTCCAGCACAGTGGTTTTCAACTGGGGACAATTTTCCTCCCCCAGGACACATTTGGTTGCCATAACTCCAGGAGGAAGGGACTTAGTGGCACCTAGTTGGTAGAGATAAGGGATGCTGCTAAATACCTTACAATACCCAAGACAGCCCTCACAAACAAAGAATTACATAGTCTAAAATATCAACATGCTCATGTTTAGAAACCCCTCCCCAGACAAAGGAGGCTAGGGGTTGTTTCTGCAATGTTCCGTGTATGTATTACCTACCACGCATTCTTCAGCTTTCCATCTCTGATTCCTAAGTACAATTCCTATCTTGACACCTGCCAACTCTGCAGAGCCTTGCTGCACGAAATACTCTCTTCTTCTGGAGTTTTCTTGCATATATAAGTCCCATTCCCGTGTTATTTTCTTAACTGCTTTATTTCCCCAATTGTATTATACATTTTTAAAGTATAAATACGGAATCTATCTTCTCTCTCATATCCCCCACAGTACTTATTATAGGGCTACAGGTATAATAGGTACTAAAAAATATTTGTTGCTTAGCCGGACACAAGAAAAACAGTTCATTTTGATGATGGCCTCCCTTTATAGCCATGTGGCTCCACTTACTATATAATTTGATTACTGCAACTGTAGTCACTGAATTCCTAATATGTGGACTCAAGCACAGTTTCTTTGTTTTAAGACAGTGACAGTTTTACCAGGTCCACAGCTCAAAGAAGCATAATGGAATATTGGTGATCAGGTATGGCCTATCTCCCATTGTCACGCCTCTTGGTCTGCTATCCTAAATGAGTGGCCATGTGGAACAAATCAGTAATGTGAAGGACAAGGCAAAATTTCTAGGAAAGAAAGCATGAAATGGTAAATGTTTTATTTAATCTAGAATGATATGGAAATGTTTCATCTGATGCCAGCCTGCTGTTTTAAACAACCTCAGCTTCACTATTCAAAACCACTAAAGTTAATGTATCTTTGCAGTCAAAAGCTAGCTAAGTAGACTAAAAGAACACATTAACGGCACCATATCTGTCGTGGTCACTGCCTCTCATACAGATAAATGGTTCAATTTAATTTACCAAATATAGATGGAGCATCTACTACGTAAAATGTACATACATGCAATACCTGGCATTAGGTATGGTATAAAAGTGCCCTCAGAGAACTTGCCCTCTGGTAGAGAAATAAGACAAAAGATGAAATCGTAGTAAAATGGAGCTCTGTGGGTGCTGCAGGGATAGAGTAACCAGGTTTAGGGGAAGGAGGTGGGTGTCACTTTTAAGACCTTTGAAAAAGGAGAAATTTACCACAAATTTAGTGGCTTCAAACAACACAAATGTATCATTTTATAGTTCTGTAGATCAGAAATCTGACGGGGCCAAATTAAGGTGTCACCCACATTATGTTCCTTTCTTGAAGCCCTAGGGCAAAATCTGTTCCATTGTCTTCTCCAGATTCTAAACTGCTCACAATCCTTTGTTCCTGGCTTCTTTCCTTTATTTTCAAACCCAGGAATAATGGGTGGAGTCTTTCTTATGCTTCATCTCTCTAACCCACCCTTCTTCCATCCTCTTCTACTTGTAAGGACTCATGTCATTAGATCAGGCCATCTCAGTCCAAGATAATCCTGGTCTCAATATCTTTAATCTGAATTACCTCCGTAAAATCTTAATTACCTTTGCTAAGAAAGATTATATATTTTCAGGTTCCAGTGACTGGGTTATGGACATCTTGGGGAACGGTTAGGCTATTATCCTCCTTACCACATAATATAAAACTTGCAGTCAATTGTACAAATGTTAAGTATACAACTTGAATATTTGTGTGTATACATCCATGTAATTAACACTAAGAAAAGCAGAACACTTCTAACACTCCCATTTCCTGGAACATTTGGTAGCCTACTTCGTTTATACATTTATCCAAAGATAACCACTCTTGGACCTCTATCATCATTGATTAATTTTACCTTTTTTAAAACTTCAGATAAATGGAATCCAACAATATGTGTTACTTTTATGTCAAGCTTCTTTTTCTCAGTTGTTTATCTGTGAGATTAAACCATGCTCATACAACTACAGCAACAGTCATCATTTGTATTGCTATGTATTATTCCATAATGTGCTTATATCACAATTTAGTTACCCATTCTATGTTGGACATTTAGATTGTTTACAATTTGGGGCTACAGTGAAAAAAGTCATCATGAACTTTCTTTTGTATAGTCAATGGTCCCTATGTATACACATGTTCAGTTTAATAGATGGTACTGAAGGGTTTTCAAAGTAGTTATACTAATTTATATTCCCACCAGCAGTAATAAGAAGCTCAGTGGATCCACTGACCAACTGGACCACTGACCAGTGGATCCTGACCAACACTTGGTATTCTCAGTTCTCTTGATTTGGGGCTTCAAGTGGGGTTTATAATAAATGGCATTCACTGTGGTTCTAATTTGCATTTTCTTGATGACTAATGAGATTCGGCATCTCTTCTTATGCTTATTGGCTATTTGCATATCATCTTCACTTTTTTTGCCCATTTTACTTTTAGTTATCTTTTTAAAGAAGATTTATAGGTGTTCTATATATATAGTAAAAGAACTACACACACACACACACACACACACACACATATATAAGATTTCTTTATTTAATTTAGAGAGAGAGAGAAAGTGAACATGAGTAGGGGGAAAGGGAGAGGGTCTCAGACTCCCCACTAAGAGTGGATCCCATTGCAGGGCTTAATCCCATGACCCTGGTGATGATGACCTAAGATGAAACCAAGGATCAAATGTTCTACTGACTGAACCACCCAAGTGCCTCTGGTGTTGTATATATTTTGAAAAGAGTTCTCTATCAGATATACACAGTGCAACATTCTTCCCACCTTGAATACTTTTCCTTTTGTTAATGATCACTTTTGCTGGACAAAGTTAATTTTAATAAAGACCATTTTTGCAATCTCTTTATGACTAATGTTTTTGAGTTACATTTCAAAAATTGCTCCCTACCACCAGAACATGAAGGTACTCTCCTGTGTCATCTTCAAGATGATATATTGCTTTGCCTTTTACAATTAGATCTATACTTCATCTCAAATCACTTCTGTGTGTGCTATATGGTAAGGGTTAGATTACATTTCTTTCTCATATGAATATCCATGTAATTCGGCACCAGTTATTGTAAATACCATCCTAGTGATTGCAGGGAAGATGGTAGAGTAGGAGGATCCTGAGCTCACTCCTCCCATGGACATAGCAAGGCAACAAATACACATATTGCAGTGAACACTGAAAACAACCTGAAGACTGGCAAGACAGATCTTCCACTTGTTGTAGAGAGGAGGCCACATCAAAAAGAGTAGGAGGGGGGTGCCTGGGTGGCTCAGTGGGTTAAGGCCTCTGCTTTCAGCTCAGGTCATGATCCCAGGGTCCTGGGATCGAGCCCTGCATTGGACTCTCTGCTCCGCGGAGAGCCTGCTTCCTCCTCTCTCTCCCTGCCTGCCTCTCTTGCCTACTTGTAATCTCTGTTAAATAAATAAATAAATAAAATCTTAAAAAAAAAAAAAGAGTAGGAGGGGTGAAGCCACCCTTGGGAACAACACCCCCCTGAGTAACAACCCCAGTGGGAAAACACCATAAGCATGAAGAGGGGTGGGGATCAGACCCTGTACCAGGCACCTCCAGCCCTGAGGACTGTTCTAGGAAGATGATTTCCCATGTCTTGGTTTGAAAATCAGCAGGGTATAACTCCAGGGAGATTTAAAAATTGGTGAGGGGATAACTCCAAGAAAGCCAGAGAGCTTTAGAAAACTGAGTCCCCACCCTTAAAGAACTGACACACTGAATAATATGACCCAAGACACAGTACATAACCAGAAGTTTGAAAAGTGCCTGGAGTATAAGTGAAGATGACTTCCTAATTTTAGGATGTATACCAGAGAGGCAGGAATCTGAAGATTTCTACAAGAACTAAAGTATTGGTGGATTTTTTTTTTTTTTTTTTTTTTTTTGCCTTCCCAAGCCTTGATAACCAGATGTTAATAGGAGCAAGTTCTAACAATCTTTATCTCGCTAGCAACACAAGCCCTCCCCTAGTGTTCTGCTGTGGACCTATCTGTCCCACCAAACCAGCCTGCCTTAGCAGTCACCCCTCCAAAGTGGCTCCTGCCCCACCCCACCCTATATGTAGCACTAGCCAGGACCAACACCCTTCTGAAGTGACTTCTGTTCTGGGGAGTGTGGGGCGGCAAGGGAGATAATTTCATATACCAGCACACTCGCAGTTCCTGCAGCTTGGTCTCTTAGCTGGCTATGAAGGAAGCAAGCCCTGCTTTTCAGTGTGCTTGCAGCTGTCATAGCAGCTAATTGCCAACAGCAAGACTGAGGACAGACCCTACTCACAAGCAAGATCACTGGACTTGTGACTGCAGCTGGACTCTCAACAGCATCAAGAGCAAATCCAGCCCCATGTGCCTAGAGCAGACAAAGCAGGCCTTGCACTCAGCTGGAGTGCAAGGACCAGCCCTATCTACCAGCATGCCTAAAGCCTTTGTGGCCACAAGAAGGGGGTGCATGTAGTCTATACAGGAAACAACCTTAGATTGCCTGGTTCTGGTGACCAGGGGGGATTGCACTACAGGGCACCATGAAGCTCTTCTAACACAAGGCCACCACTTTCAATGTCAGGAGACATAGCTGACCTACCTAATACAATAAACAAATACAAAGAAGTAGACATAATGAGGAGACAGTGGAATATGTCCCAAATGAAAGAACAAGAAAAAATAATCACAGAAAGAGAGCTAAACAAAACAGATAAGTTATATACTGATAAATAGTTAAAAGTAAGGGTCATAAAGATATTCACTGGACTTGAGAGAAGAGTGTATGAACCCAGTGAGAACTTCAACAAAGAGACAGAGAATACAACCAGTCAGAGCTGAAGAATACAATAATTGAAATGAAAAATAAACTATAGGGAATCAATAAGAGATTAGAGAATACAGAAGAACTGTAAAACAAAATAATGGAAAATGACCAAACTAAACAGCAAAAAAGAAAATAATAATAATAAATGAGGATAGGTTAAAAGGAGCTCAGCAACATCAAGAACAGTAACATTCACATTATAGGGGTTTCAGAAGAGTAAAGAGAGAAAAGAGCAGAAAACATATTTGAAAAAATAGCTAATAGTAACTAAAAGTAGCTAAAAACTACCCTAATCAGGTGAAGGCAACAGACATCCAGGTACACAAAAAGCAGAGAGCCTGAAAAAAGATGACTCCAAGGAGGTCCACATGGTAACACATAATAATTAAAAGCAAAGTTAATGATAAAGAATCTTAAGAGCAGCAAGATAAAAGCAAACAAGGAAAAGCCCATATGGCCTATAAAGCTATCAGCTGATTTTTCAGCAGAAACTTTACAGATCTCAATAGAGTGGCATGATATATTCAAAAGACTAAAAGGGAAAAAACCTACAACAAAGAGTACTCTACCCCAGCAAGATTATCATTCAGAATCAAAGGAAAGATAAAAATTTTTCCAGAGAACCGAAAGTTAAAAGGACATCATCACCACTAAGGGAGACTTACAAGAAATGTTAAAGGGAATTCCTCAAGTAGAATGAGATAGAAGCATGAATAGTATGAAAGGAAAACATTTTACTGGTAAAAGCAAACATATAGTAAACATAGTTGATTAATCACTTATAAAGCCAGAATGGAGGTTAAGAAACAAAAGTAGTAAAATCAATCATATCTACAAAAATTAGTCTAGAGATACATAAAATAAAAATATATAAGATATACATAAAACATGGAGGGGGTTATAAAAATTTTATTCCTTTTAGAATGTGTTCACACCTAAGCAAGCAGTATAGACTGCTATACACATAGACTATTATATACGAACCCCATGGTAACCACAGAACAGAAACCTATAACACATACACAAAAAATAGAGAAAAGAATCCAAGCATAATATTAGAGAAAGCATCAAACCACAGAAGAAGAAAGCAAGAAAGGAACAAAGAATTACAAAAATGACCAGAAAACAATTAACAAAATGTCAGTAAGTATATACCTATCAATAACTACTTTAAATCTAAAACAGACTAAAATTTTCAATTAAAATACTTATGGTAATTGAATGTATTTTAAAAAACAGTAAGACCCATCTATATACTGCCTACAAGGGACTCACAACAAGATACCTAAAGACACAAACAGAATGAAAGCAAAGGGATGTAAAAAAATATTCCATGCAAATGAAGGGAAAAAAAGCTGGGCAGAAATATTTACATCAGACAAAATTAACTTTAAAATAAAGACTGTAGCATGAAACAAGAAGATTATGTAATGATAAAGGGATGAATCCAACAAGAGGATGAAACAATTATAAATATCTATGCACCCATTAGAGAAGCACCTAATTATATAACACTAGTTTTAACAGATATAAATGGAGAAATTAACAGCAGCACAATAATAGTAGGAGACTTTAATGTCCCACTTATAACAATGGATAGATCATTCAGACAGAAAATCAACAAGTAAATAGTGGTTCTGAATGATATATTAGACCAGACGGACTTAACAGACATGTAGAGAACTTTCCATCCAAAAACAATAGAATACACATTTTAAAAATGCACATGGAACATTCTTCAGATTAGGTCACATGTTAGGCCACAAACAAAGTCTCAACAAATTCCAAAATATTGAAATCCTATCAACCATCTTTTCCAACCACAATGGCATGAAACTAGAAATCAATTACAAGAAAAAAAAAAACTGGAAAAAACACTAACACATGAAGGCTAAGGAACATGCTATTAAACAACTAATGGGTAAACAGAAAAATCAAAGAGAAAATAAAAAAAATACATGGAGATGAATGAAAATAGAAACATAATGGTCGAAAATCTTTGGGATGTAGCAAAAGTTGTTCTAAGAAGAAGGTTTCTAGGAATAAAGACCTAGTTCAAGAAACAAAGAACTCAATCTACTGTTAGGCCTTTAAAAAAAATGAAAAAAGGAAGTTAATAGAAGGGAGTTAATAGAAGTTAATAGAAGGGAGGAAATAATACAGGTCAAAGTAGAAATAAATGAAATAGAGACTGAAAAAGAAAAGGAAAAAAGAAAACAAGTAGAAAAGATCAGTGAAACCAAGAGCAAGTTCTATGAGAAGATAAACAAAATTGACAAACCTTCACCTGGACTAATCAAGAACAAAAAGAGGACTCAAATAAATAAATAAATAAAATCAGAAATGAAAAGAGCAGAAATAGCAACTAATACCACAGAAAGACAAAGGATTATAAGAAAATATTATAAAAAGTTGTATGTTAAAAAACTGGAGAATTTAGAAAAAATTGTATAAATTTCTGGAAACATACAATCTTCTTAGATGGAACCAGGAAGAAATAGAAATTTTGAACAGACTTATTACTAGTACCAAAATTGAATCAATAATCAAGAACTACCAAAAAACAAAAGTCCACTACCAAATGGCTTCACAGGTGATTCCTAACAAATAACTGAAGAAAGGTAAATGCCTACTTCTCTCAAAGTACTGCAAAGGAATAGAATAGGAAGTAAAACTTCCAAATTCATCCTATGAGGCCTGCATTACCCTGCTACTAAAACCAAAGATATTACAAAAAATAAAACTATAGACCAATATCCCTGATGAACAAAGATGCCAAAATTATCAACAAAATATCAGCAAACCAAATTCAACAATACATTAAAAGGATCATTCACCATGATTAAGTGGGATTTATTCCAGAGATGCAAGGATGGTTCAATATTTGCAAATCAATCAACATGGTAGGTCACATTTAAAAAGGGAGATATAACAGCCACACAATCATCCCAAGAAACACAGAAAAAGGATTTGACAAAATATAACATCCATTCATGATAAAAACTCTCAACAAATTTGATTTAGAGGGACTCTACCTCCACATAATAAAGGGCTTATATAACAAACCCACAGCTAACATCATCCTTAATTGTGAAAAACTGAAAGCTTTTCCTCTAGGATCAACAAAAAGACAAAAATGTTCACTATCACTGCTTTTATAAAAGTACTGGAAATCTTAGCTGCAGGAATCACACAAGAAATAAAAGGCTTTGAAGTTGATAAGAAAAAGTAAAACTGTCACTATTTACAGATGAGATGATACTATATACAGAAGATCCTGAAGACTCTACCAAAAGACTATTCTAAGTAATAAATGAATTTAGCAAAGTTGTAGGACACAAAACTAATACACAATAATTGGTAGCATTTCTAAACACTAATAAAAAATAGCAGAAAGAGAAATTAAGAAAATAATTCCACTTACAATTGCATCAAAAAGATAACAAACTCAACCATGGAGGTAAAAGATCTATACTGAAACTTTAAGGCCTTGAAGAAAATGAAGATGAAAAAACAAATGTAGAATTATACTATTCTTATGGATTGGAAGAGTTAATACTGTTAAAATGTCCATACTTCCCAAAGGCATCAACAGATTCAGTACAATCCCTATCAAAATACCAATAGCATTTTTCACATTAGAATAAATAATCCTAAAATTTGTTGTGAACCACAAAACCTCCCAAATGGATCAAGCAATCTTGAAAACTAAGAAGAAAGCTGGAGTTGCATAATCTCAGGTTTCAAGATACACTACAAAGCTATAGTGATCAAGACAGTAGAGTACTGGGGTGCCTGGGTGGCTCAGATGGTTAAGCATCAGCCTTTGGCTCAGGTCATGATCTCCAGGTCCTGGGATGGAGCCCCAAGTAAGGCTCCCCGCTCAGCAGGGAGTCTGCTCTTCCTTTTCCCTTTCCCTCTCCCCCTTCTCATGCTCTTTCTCTGTATCTCTGCCTCAGATGAATAAATAAAATATTTTTTAAAGATTTTATTTATTTATTTGACAGACAGAGATCACAAGTAGGCAGAGAGGCAGGCAGAGAGAAAGAGGGGAGGAAGCAGGCTCCCTGCTAAGCAGACAGCCCAATGCTGGGGCTCGATCCCAGGACCTTGGGACCATGACCTGAGCCGAAGGCAGAGGCCTTAACCCACTGAGCCACCCAGGCGCCCCAATAAATAAAATCTTTAAAAACAAACAAACAAAAAACCAGTAGAGTACTGGCATAAAAATAGACACATAAATCAAAGGAACTGGACAGAGCACCCAGTATGGTCAAATAAACTAGGACAATGGGGAAAAGGCAGTCTTTCCAATAAGTGGTGCTGGGAAAACTGGACGGCTACATGCACAAAATGAAACTGGATCACTTTCTTACACCATTCACAAAAACAAACTCAAAATGGATTAAAGACTTAAATGTGACACCTGAAACCATGAAACTCCTTAAAGAAAACATAGGCAGTAATCTCTTGGACATTGGCCTTAGCAACATATGTATGGGTATATATCCTAAAACAAGGTAAACAAAAGCAAAAATTAACTGTTCAGACTCACAAAAATAAGAAGTTTTTGCACAACAAACTATCAACAAAATGAAAACACAGCCAACTGAAGGGGAGAAGATATTTGTAAATAGTATCTCTAATAAGGGGTTAATATCCAAAATATATAAAGAATTTAAACAACTCAACACCAAAACAAATAACCCAATTAGAACTGGGCAGAAAACCTGAAGACATTCTGCATACATACAGATGGCATACAGACACATGAAAAGATGCTCAACCTCACTACTCATCAGGTAAATGTAACTCAAGACCAAAATAAGGTATCACTTCACTCCTATCAGAATAGCTAGTATCAAAAAGACAAGAAATAACAAGTGTATCCAAGAATATGGAGAAAAGAGAACCCCCGTGCATTGTTGGTGGGAATGTAAAAGGTATAGAAAACCCTATGGGAGTTACTTTAAAAGTTAAAAATAGGGACAGACCAAGATGGCAGAGGAGTGGGGGACTCCTTTTCAATCAGTCCCCTGAATTTAGCTAGAAATCTACCAAGCCACTCTGAACACCCATGAAATCAGCCTGAGATGTAAGATTACACATGTATGGATCTCTTCAGGGGCAGAGGATCATCAGATGAGTGGGTGCACCTTGCCTAGATTGTGGTTGATAATTTTTGACTATACATCCCCTCAACCATAACTCAATGTATGACTAAGATAAGATAAGAATGACTAAGAGGAGGAACTCCCAACAAAGAAAAGACAGACAATGGCCTCTCCTGCAGATCCGATGGATATGGATCTAAGCGAGATGTCAAAAATAGACTTCAGGGTAGCAGTTGCGAAGACAATAGTCAGGCTGGAGAACTATTAATGGCAACGTAGACTTGCTAAAGGCAGAAATGAGAGAGGATCTGGCAGAACATAAAAATGCTATCAATGAGATATAATCTAATCTAGATACACTAACAGGGTAAATGAGACAGAAGAACAAATTAGTGATCTTGAAGACAAACTGATAGAAAAGGGGGAGCAGGAGGAGGCCTGCAGCAAACAGCTTAAAATCCATGAAAACAGAATTAGAGAAATAAATGATGCCATGAAACATTCCAATGTCAGAATTATTGGGATACCTGAGGGGGTGGAGAGAGAGGGAGGACTAGAAGATATATTTTACCAAATCATAGCCAAGAACTTCCCTAATCTGGGAGATGAAATAAACATTTGTGTCTAGAGGCAGAGAGAACACCCCCCAAGATCAAGGAGAACAGATGAACACCCAGGCATGTAATAGTAAAACTCACAAATCTTAGAACCAAGGAAACTATTTTAAGAGCAGTTAAGGGAAAGAGATTCTTTATGTACAGAGGGAGGAACATCAGAATAATGTCAGACCTGTCCACAGAGACCTGTCAAGCCAGAAAGGGCTGGAAAGATATATTCAGGGTACTAAATGAGAAGAATATGCAGCCAAGAATTCTTTATCAAGCAAGGCTGTCATTCAGAATGAATGGAGAGATAAGGAGCTTCTAGGACCAGCAGAGACTGAAAGAATATATGACCACTAAGCCGGCCATGCAAGAAATATTAAGTGTGGTTCTATAAAAGGAGAAAGGGCCTACGAGTGATATAGAACAGAAACATACAGAGACAATCTGTAGAAATAAGGACTTCACAGGGAACATGATGACAATAAAATCTTATCTTTCAATAATCACTCTCAACGTGAATGGCCTAAATGCTGCCATAAAATGGCATAGGGTTGCAGACTGGATAAAAAGACAGGACCCAACCATATGCTGTCTACAAGAGACTCATTCTGAACCTAAAGAGATATCCAGACTGAAAGTGAAGGGATGGAGAATGATTTTTCATGCCAACAGACCTCAAAAAAAAAAAAAAAAGCCAGGGTAGCAATTCTCTCCTATCAGACAAATTATATATATATTTTTTTAAGACTTTATTTATTTATTCGAGAGAGAGGCAGTGAGAGAGCATGAACGAGGAGAAGGTCAGAGGGAGAAGCAGACTCCCCGCGGAGCTGGGAGCCCGATGCGGGACTCGATCCCAGGTCTCCGGGATCATGACCTGAGCCGAAGGCAGTCGTCCAACCAACTGAGCCACCCAGGCGTCCCGACAAATTATATTTTAAGCTAAAGACTGTAGTCAGAGTTACAAAAGGACACCATATCATTTTTAAAAGGTCTATCCAACAAGAGGATCTAACAGTTATAAATATCTATGACCCCAACATAGGAGGAGCCAACTATATAAGCCAACTGTCAACCAAAATAAAGAGACATATTGATAATAATACATTAATCGTAGATCTCAAGACTCCACTCTCAGCAATAGACAGATCATCTAAGCAGAAAATCAACAAAGAAACAAGAGCTATGAATGATACACTGGACCAGATGGACCTCATAGATATATAGAGAACATTCCACTCTAAAACAACAGAATACTTATTCTTCTTGAGCACTCCTGGAACTTGCTCCAGAAGAGACCACATACTGGGTCACAAATCAAGTCTCAACTAATACCAAAAGATTGAGATTATTCCCTGAATATTCTCAGACCACAATTCTTTGAAACTGGAATTCAGTCACAAGAAAAAATTCAGAAGAAATTCAAACACTTGGAAGGAAAGACCATCCCGCTCAAGAGTGTTTAGTCAATCAGGAAATCAAAGAAGAACTTAAACAATCCATGGGAACCAACGAGAATGAAGACACATTGATCCAAAACCTATGGAATATGGCAAAGGCAGTCCTAAGGGGGAAATACATAGCCATCCAAGCATCACTCAAAAAACAAACAAACAACAAACAAAATAAAACAAAAAAAACAAAGATCCCAAATACACAAATTATCATTACACCTTAAAGATCTGGAGAACCACCAACAAATCAAACCTAACCCATGCATGAGAAGGGAAATAATTAAGATTAGAGTAGATGTAGAATAAGATCGATAAACCACTGGCCAGACTTGCCCCAAAGAAAAGAGAAAGGACCTAAATTAATAAAATTAGGAATGAAAGGGGAGAGATCATGATGACCACCAAGGAAATACATACAATTATCATAAATTATTATCAACAGCTATATGCCAATAAATTAAGCAACCTGGAAGAAATGGATGCCTTCCTGGAAACCTAAAAACTACCAAGACTGAAACAGAAAGAATCTGACAACCTGAATAGACCAATAACCAGTAATGAGATTGAAGCAGTGATCAAAAACCTCCCAAAAAACAAGAGTCCAGGGCTTGATGGATTCCTGGGGAATTCTACCAACATTCTAAGAAGAAATAATATGGATTCTCCTGAAGCTGTTTCAAAAAACAGACACAAAAGGAAAACTTCCAGACTCTTTCTATAAGGCAGCATTACCTTGGTCCTAAAACCAGGCAACAACCCCATTAAAAAGGAGAATTTCAGACCAAGATCCCTGATGAATATGGATGCCAAAATTCTCAACAAGACCCGAGCTAATAGAGTCCAACAGTACATTAAAACGATTACCCACCACAACCAGGTGGGATTTATCCCTGGGATGCAAACATGGCAGAACATTCACAAATCAATCAATGTGATGGAACACATAAATGAGAGAAGAGACAAGAAGCACATCATCCTTTCAATCAATGCAGAAAAAGGATTTGACAAAATATAGCATCCATTCCTGATTAAAACCCTTCAGAGTATAGGGATAGAGGGAACATTCCTCAACTTCATAAAATCCACCTATGAAAAACCCACAAGTCATATCATTCTCAATGGGGAAAAGCTGAGAGCCTTTCCACTGAGATCAGGAATATGACAAGGATGACCACTCTCACCATTATTGTTCAACATAGTACTTTAAGTCCTAGCAAGAGCAATAAGACAACAAAAATAAATAAAAGGTATTCAAATTGGCAAAGAAAAAGTAAATGCTCTCTCTTCACAGATGACATGATACTTCATGTGGAAAATTCAAAAGATTCCATCCCCAAATTAATAGAATTCATACAGCAACTCAGTAATTTGCCAAGATACAAAATTAATGCACAGAAATCAGTTGCTTTCTTATACACTAACAGTGTAACTGTAGAAAGAGAAATTAGAGAATTGATTCCATTTACAGTAGCACCAAAAACCATAAGATACCTTGGAATAAATCTAACTAAAGAGGTAAAGGATCTATACTCAAGGAACTACAAAACGCTCATGAAAGAAATTGAGGAAGACACAAAAAGATGGAAAAACATTCCATGCTCATGGATTGGAAGAGTAAACATTGTTAAAATGTCTATGCTGCTCAGAGCAATCTATACTTTCCATGCCATCCCGATCAAAATACCAACAGCATTTTTCAAAATGCTAGAACGAACAATCCTAAAATTTGTATGGAACCAGAAGAGACCCCAAATCGCCAAGGAAATGTTGAAAAGGAAAAACAAAACTGGGGGCATCCTGTTGCCTGATTTCAAGCTATATTACAAAGCTGTGATCACCAAGACAGCATGGTACTGGCACAAAAACAGACACATAGATCAATGGAACAGAACAGAGAGCCCAAATATGGACTCTAAACGCTATGCTCAACTAATCTTCAACAAAGCAGGAAAAAATATCCAATGAAAAAAAGACAGTCTCTTCAATAAATGGTGCTGGGAGAATTGGACAGCTATATACAGAAGAAATGAAACTTGACCATTCACTTACACCATACACAGGAATATACTCAAAATGGATGAAAGACCTCAATGTGAGATAGGAATCTATCAAAATCCTAGAGGAGAACATAAGCAGTAACCTCTTGGACATCAGCCACAGTCTTCTTTCAAGACACATCTCCAAAGGCAAGGGAAACAAACGCGAAAATGAACTTTTGGGACTTCATGAAGGTCAAAAGCTTCTGCACACAAAGGAAACAGTCAACAAAACAAAGAAGCAACCCATGGAACGGGAGAAGATATTTGCAAATGGCACTACAGATAAAGAGCTGATATTCAAGATCTATAAAGAACTTCTCAAACTCAACATTCAAAAAACGAACAGTCAAGTCAAAAAATGGACAGAAGACATGAACAGACACTTCTCAAAAGAAGACATACAGATGGCTAACAGACCCATGAAAAAATGTTCATTATCATTAGCTATCAGAGAAATTCAAATCAAAACCACACTGAGATACCACCTTATACCAGTTAGAATGGCCAAAATTGACAAGGGAAGAAACAACACATGTTGGAGAGGTTGTGGAGAAAGGGGAACCCTGTTACACTATTGGTGGGAATACAATTTGGTGCAGCCACTTTGGAAAACAGTGTAGAGATTCCTCAAAAATTAAAAAGAGAGCTTCCCTATGACCCTGCAATTGCACTACTAGGTATTTACCCCAAAGATAGAGATATAGTGAAAAGAAGGGCCACATGCACCCCAATGTTCACAGCAGCAATGTCCACAATAGCCAAACTGTGTAAATAGCAGAGATGTCCTTCAACAGACAAATGGATAAAGAAGATGTGGTCCATATACACAATGGAATATTACTCAACCATCAGAAAGGATGAATAACCAACTTAGTAAACACCAACTCTGTGCTAGGCATTATGTATATACATGATTTCATGTAACCCTCACAACAAGTCTTCTAAGGGCAACTATTATTATTTCCCTAATACAAATATTGAAACTGAGATTCAAAGTGATTCAATAATTATCACAAGTTCATAATGTCAGAAAGAGATACAGAAATATTCAAACTGGTTACATCCAACACCCCAGCCTCATCCCTATAGTACTACACTATTCTGAGTCTCAGAGTGAACTGAAGAACAGTAATCATTTTAGAAATCTAGATCACTGCTCCCCATACAATAACCCCTGGTCACATGTGGTTACTGAGCACTAGAAACATGACTAGTCCAAACTGAAATATGCTGTAAGTGTAAAATTCACACCAGATGTCAAAGATTTAGTATAAACATAATAATTTGGATATATTGGATAAAATAAATTATCAAAATTCATCCCACCTGTTCCTTTTTACTTTGTTAATATATCTAGTAGAGAATTTTACATTACATGTGTGACTCTTGTTTGAAGCTTATGTTATATTTCTACTGGGCACTGAGATCACCAAAGACTTTTTGGTGGTTACTGGCAACCGTACTTGGGTACTAGCATAGTACAAGCACACTAGTTTTCAACCAGCAGCACTTTTCTCCGCCTCTTCTAAGGAAGTTCTAACATCGGAAGACATTTTTGCTTGTCATGACTGGGGGGCAAGGTGCTACTGGAATCCAGTAGGAAGAGGCCAGAGGTGCTGCTAAGCATTCTACAATGCCCAGCACAGCTCCCTACAACAAAAGAGTTATTAGGCCCAAAATATTAATAGTGCTGAGGTTGAGAAACCCTGAATTGTGGGAGGAGGAGAATTAGTATAAGCAGGAAATGTTCTCTATTCTGTAAAGAATCAGGAACTAAGCTGGGAGTAAACAGGAACTTCCACATAGGTGATAAGAAATTCAATACTGGACCAAGGTACCAAGACTAGATCTCAGAAACAAATAGCATGAGTCTATTCAGAAACACTGCGCACATCCCAGAGGCCCAACCCTCACCCCACCAGCTCATCCAAGTCAGGTAGGAGTTACTTAGATCCAGGGATGAGAGAAGGGCATGCAAAGACTTGGAGCCAACCAAGGTCTGACACACCTAATAAATGAGATCAATTGCACGATTTTTCCCACAGATTTTTCCATGCCAACTCTAGACTAAGTGTCAGCCTCAACACTCTCTTATGTCAGGGCTCACAGAACCGTCTCTTCAACCAAATAATACAAATTGAATTTATGAAAAAGAGAATTGGCTATGTGGGTTAAACCAGCATTTTCCAGAAATGCTTTATTGGCTTCAACAGACCTTCATTATACATTTTAGAACACATTTCAAGACAAAGAGACAGCTAGGTTTTAGTTGAAGACTGAATTTTAGCAGCAAAATTTGAAATCTGTGATGTGTGCATATTAAGCCATAGAGACCTTCACTTCAGAGGATGAAATGATTAAATTCTGCCTCCGTTCCTGAGATACCGCAGTGTGAGGGAGGGTGAGTGTACTGTAAACAGTTTATTTTTAGCCTCAGCTTGAGACAGAATATTCTTTTCCAGTGTGCTTGACAACAGATATCTGTCTCTTTAGGTATGTGTCTATATCAGACTGGTCTGTCTCCGATTATACATGTTATGAAATAGGGTCAAGGCATAGGATACATGGACACAGATGACCTTATCACTGCATTCCTTTGGGCCTTTCCACTGCTCAAGTATCTTTACACACCTTGCACCCAAGAGTAAACTGGGAAACATACTTATAGCCAGGGCAGTCTGTTACCTTCGCCGGGGAATCTGCTTTTTCTGCCCATTTATTTATTTATTTGTTTATTTATTTATTTATTTATTTATTTATTTTTAAGATCAACCAAGAAGAAGGCAGAGATTAAAGAGGAATGACCCAAAAATGGGAATGGGATTGGGAAGTTCTGAGTTTGGGTTGGGGCTCCCTTGTCACTCTCACAGCTGAGTCATCTTGAACAACTGACAGAACTTTCCCTGCCTCTACTCCAAAATCATAAAGTAGGAGCCATACGATTGGCAACTTCTTGGGCTTATGTGAGATTAACAGAGAATGCCATGTGTTCAGAGCAGGACCTTGAGCTGCAGGATACAGGCTCAAATCCTGGCTTTGTCACTTGCTCACTGTGTAAACTTGCACCAATTACTTATGTCTGATTCTCCATGAAGTGGAGAAAACAATAGCCCGTGCCTACTAGGGTCAAATGAGGACTAACTGGTTATGACAGGTCAAGCACAGATAGTTCTCCTGTCCTATGTTACAGTGTCACTTACCACTGTGCAAGTCACAGAAAGCATAGATGGGCTTGGGACAGGGCTCAGTGGTATAGGAAAGAGCATCTGGAATTATTTATTTCCTTGCTACTTTATTTTTGGTTTATTATTTTATGTATATTTTTACTAAATAATTGCTCCTCTCCAGTGTTTCCACTCATGTCACAGTCATGCCACTCCAGAATCAGATGCATGCAGCAGCTGTGAGGATCTCAGAAGACCAGGTCCATGTATTCTTTTGATCATATAAAATCTCTAATGAAGAAACTCTGCTTATTTCAGAGAGGAAGGATTCCAAATGAAAATTGAATTTTAGGGGTGCCTGAGGGGGCTCAGTCATTAAGCGTCTACCTTCTGCTCAGGTCATGACCCCAAGGTTCTGGGATTGAGCCTCCCATCAGGCTCCATGCTCAGTGGGAAGTCTGTTTCTCCCTCTCCCACTCAACCTGCTTGTGTTCCCTCTCTCACTGTCTCTCTTTCTCTCTCTCTCTCTCTCTCTCACTGTCAAATAAATATGTAAAATCTTTAAAGACAATTGAGTTTTAATTTCTTTTCCTCTGTCCAGGTGGGATGCAGTTCCAATATGGATTTCATCTGATTGAAAGGAAATAAAGAAATACAGCAATTCTTGTGCACCCCCAAAATTAGGTGGTTTCATTTCTACCTCAGAAGCATGGAGTAGTCATAGTACTCTCTGTCAAAATGTCTTCTATGTCAGTTCCTAGTGAACTTATCCAGGTTCCTAGAGGACAAGAATAATTTGTAACGAATATGTCAATTAAAGAGTAATAGCATTTACAGCACTGGGGAAGATGAAAGGTGGAGGACTGAAGGAAGCTGGGGAAGACCTTCCTCCAAACTCATGAGAATCATGCCTTAGGAACAAGGAGGATATAAGCAAAGCAGATGACTTAACAAAATGGCAGGAGCAGCACTGACCCTAGGTGGGCTGATGTCATGGCTACTGGATTAACCTGGATAACCTGAGGAGGCTCTGTCCCAGGTGAGTAGGAGACAGGCATGCTGATGTCTGATGACAGTATGCATGAGCATCAGGAACCAATGTATCCTCCCCTGACCTCTGGACTGGTTTGACCCAGGAACAGTGGTTTACAGGTATGTCATCTTTTGGGGGGACTTTTACCCTGACCATAACCAGAATTAAGATGATGAATGTCCAGAAGCTTTCTAAATTTAAAGCATGGAAATAGAAAGTCCTATAAGTTTAGAAGTTTGGATAAAACCTAGTTTTTACCTCTCTTCCTATCCTAACTTTCTGCTTTGACGATGGAGGTAATGACAAGAGTACCTTGTAAAGATAAGGTGGTTTATTTACATGCAGACACTGACTTGAAATAACCTATTGTCAAGAGGGACAGACCTAGAAAAAAAGATTTTTCCCTAAATAACAAAGTAAGTCTTTAGTGCCTCCCCACTTCTTTTTCTTTCTTTTTTAAAATATTTTATTTATTTATCTGAGAGAGAGACAGTGAGAGAGAGTATGAAAGGTCAGAGGGAGAAGCAGACTCTCCATGGAGCTGGGAGTCCAATGTGGGACTCGATTCCCGGACTCTGGGAACATGACCTGAGCCAAAGGCAGTTGCTTAACCAACTGAGCCACCCAGGTGCCCAGTGCCGCCACACTTCTGCAATAGCAAAGTTTCCTTTCCACTGACATTTGCCCATGTTCTTCTATCTTCTCTTCACCTCACCAAAATCATTAATATTTTCACTTTGAGCACACCTGGGACACTTCCAGAGTCATGGAGTTACTGAGCATCTAAGTGGGCAGGAACTTTGAGATCTCATGATCAGTCTTCACTTCTCACGTGAATAAACTAGGGTCAAGATACGTTACCCAGAGAGGTGTATCAAAAGACATAGCAAGAGGTGGAACTAGAAACCAGAAAGTTTCCATAATAAAAAGAGTATAGAATTAATTATAAGAAGATCTGAGTTCAGTCCCACTTATGCTAATTAATAGCTGTACAGACTTGGGAAGAACTTTGTACTCCCCATACTCTGCCTTCTAATGGGCAAAATGAAAATAATAACCCTCAAATTGTATGGTTGTAAGGATTTAATTAAATAAACAGTTTTGGAGAGAATCAAGTAGCAAGGCTCTGTAGTGGGAATGTGCTGGCAGGTTTAAGGAACAGCATAGAAGCATTGCAGCTTGAAAAGAGTAGGCAACGGTGGTAGAGAGAAAATCATCATGGAGATCACATGATTTAGAGCTTTTGAGTCATGATCAAGACTTCAGCTTTTGATGACTGTGATAAGATATACCCATGGAGTATTCTAAGCAAAAAAAATGTGACATGAGTTGACATGTCTGAAAAGTATCTGACTACTATGGGAAGAACAGACTATAGGAGAGGGAGAAAAGCTGGCTTGGGAGGAGAATATTGCAATAATCCTGGCAATGAATGATGGTGGCTTAGACCAGAGCTTGGTGGTAGAGAGACTGAAAAGTGGTTAGACTCCAGAAATATTTTTAAGTTACAACTCAAACAGGATTTGCTACTATAATGGGTGTGGTATGTAAGGGAAAGAAAAGAGTTAAGGATTACTTCAATATCTTTGGTTTGTTCAACTGAAAGAGGATATTTGGTAGGGGGAAAGCATAAACTCAGTTTTGGGGAGAGTGACTTTTGTGTAGAAGTAGAAATGTTGAGTAAGCAGTTGGGTATGAGTCTCACATTCATAGGAGAGGACCTGCCTGGAGAAAAAAAATATAGTAGAAGATAGATTAGAAGATGGGTTTTATTTAAAGTCCTGTCTTGACGGGGCGCCTGGGTGGCTCAGTGAGTTAAGTTTCTGCCTTCGGTTCAGGTCATGATCCCAGGGTCCTGGGATGGAGCCCCACATTGGGCTCTCTGCTCAGCAGGGAGCCTGCTTCCCTTCCTCTCTGCCTGCCTCTCTGCCTTCTTGTGATCTCTGTCAAATAAATAAATAAAATAAATCTCTGTCAAATAAATAAATAAAATCTTTAAAAAAAAAATAAAGTCCTGCCACCGTTCCCGGCCCGCTTTGCTCTGTTCGTGGTCTGGATGCTCTGATCGGGGGCCGGGGCTGAGACCCCCTGCTTCACTGGGACCCCCACCTTCGTTCAGCTCTCGCTCGGGACCATGACCTCTGAGGTGGCACGGCACCTGCTTTTTCAGTCTCACATGCCAACAAAAACAACCTGTCTGTCCTCACAAGTATCTGATGATGAACAGAAACAAAAAAAAGAAAATATTCGTTCTTTAACTATGTCTGGCCATGTTGGTTTTGAGAGTTTGTCCGATCAGCTGGTCAACAGATCCATTCAGCAAGGCTTCTGTTTTAATATTCTCTGTGTGGGGGAGACTGGAATTGGAAAATCAACACTGATTGACACATTGTTTAATACTAATTTTGAAGACCATGAATCCTCACATTTTTGCCCACATGTTAAACTTAAAGCTCAGACATATGAACTCCATGAAAGTAATGTTCGATTGAAATTGACCATTGTGAATACAGTAGGATTTGGTGACCAAATAAACAAAGAAGAGAGCTACCAACCAATAGTTGACTACATAGATGCTCAGTTTGAGGCCTATCTCCAACAGGAGCTGAAGATCAAGCACTCTCTCTTTAGCTACCATGATTCTTGCATCCACGTGTGTCTCTACTTCATCTCCCCGACAGGTCACTCTCTGAAGACACTAGATCTCTTAACAATGAAGAGCCTTGATAGCAAGGTGAACATTATACCAGTGATTGCCAAAGCAGATGCAATTTCTAAAGCTGTATTACAGAAGTTTAAGATCAAGCTCATGAGTGAATTGGTTAGCAACGGTGTCCAGATATATCAATTTCCAACAGATGATGAAACTATTGCTAAAATCAATGCTTCAATGAATGGACATTTGCCATTTGCTGTTGTAGGAAGTATGGATGAGGTAAAAGTTGGAAATAAGATGGTCAAAGCTCGCCAGTACCCATGGGGTGTTGTACAAGTGGAAAATGAAAACCACTGTGATTTTGTAAAACTCTGGGAAATGCTCATTTGTACAGACATGGAAGATCTGCGAGAACAGACCCACACTAGGCATTATGAACTTTACAGGCATTGCAAACTGGAGGAAATGGGCTTTACAGATGTGGGCCCAGAGAATAAACTGCTCAGTCTTCAAGAGACCTATGAAGCTAAAAGACATGAATTTTATGGAGAATGTCAGAGGAAGGAAGAAGAAATGAAGCAGATGTTTATGCAGCGAGTAAAGGAGAAAGAAGCCATATTGAAAGAAGCTGAAAGAGAGCTACAGGCCAAATTTGAGCACCTTAAAAGAGTTCACCAAGAAGAGAGAATGAAGCTTGAAGAGAAAAGAAGACTCTTGGAAGAAGAAATAATAGCTTTTTCAAAAAAGAAAGCTACCTCGGAGATATACCAGAACCAGTCCTACCTGGCATCAGGCAGCAACCTGAAGAAGGACAAGGACCATAAGAACTCCAATTTTATGTAAAACAAAAGTTCCAGATCACAGAAGGTCATCACAAGCAAAAGTTATTAAAATGTTAGAAGTATGCTTTCATTTTCTTGCTGTTTTTATTTGCTGTATCACTTATTCTCTATCTGGCAAATGGCTGTAGTTATTGCCATTTATGGAAAATATTCTTAAGTATAAGGTTAATACATAAGCCAGAGTGGATGATATCACTTTTAAATTTGCTGTTAGAAGTTTTCAAGTTGCTGGTTTGTGAGGAATCTAAATCATTTTTCCTGCTGCCCAGTTATTGTCACTTACATGCATTGTACCACAAAGTGTCAGTGCCGCTGAAAATACAGAAGTCATTCATTGTATGGTTATCTGATTGCATTTATATTCCAAAATGAACTCCTTTTTTGTACATAATAAAGGTAAAATTTGGGAAATGTGTTTTAAAACGTTATTACCCACCTGAAGCTCTAACCTCTTGATGGTTTTATAGAACTTCTTAATTTTTGATATCATTATCCAGTTGGTAACATGATCCTAAGATTTGTATCGAATTATGTAACATGGCCTTCCATGCTTCAGTGTGCCTTACTGGGGTTGATGTATTGTTGTGATGAAACAAGTTGTGTTTAAAGGTAAAAACATCTAGGTATAAATCCCTTTTCTATTGCCACTCTATTTCATTAGAATGTTTTACACTTGTTGTTTAAAACTCTGCCTTCCAGGGGAAAAATCATAAGGTAGAATCATCTTATTAGAAATATTTTTTTAAGACCATAATTGTGAGCAACTGAATATTAAAGATATGAAAACTTAGGTAACTCATATATAAGGGGATATTGGGATTCAGTGCCTTTGTAGTATTCTTAGGACAATTTAATGTCTTTTAACTTTTTCTTAACAGTCACTGGTATATAATTTTTCATTTTTTTACTTGAATATCCTAAATAAAATTGACATTTACTCTTGACAAAAAATAAAAAATAAAAAAAATAAAGTCCTGTCTTGGGATGAGATCATCTAGAAAATGAGTATGGACAGGTTGGAGAAGATGTCAGAAGACAAAGACATGGGATATATGCAGCCCAAAGCAATGAGAAAGAATGTGCAAGAACATTAACAAGGAGGAACCAGTGAAGTAGAGATAAAGGGGAAGGCTATCTCTGAACAGAGTATTAAAGTAGGGGGAATATTCAATTATGTCAAATGTTACTGACTGATCTAGTTAGATGAAGACTGAGAACTGACCATTGGTCTTAGCAACAATGAGTTCACTGGAAATCTTGATAAAAGCAATGTGGAAATCTTGACAAAATCAATTTGGATAAATCTTGATAAAAGCTAAATGGAATAGGTTTATTAGAGAAAGTGAATAGGAAATTGACCTATCTGCCTACATATGAAAATATATTATAAAAATTCAAAAATTAAGATAGGTTTTATTGGCACATAAACAGAAAGATAGGCCAAAGATAGAATTTCAGAAATCCAATATATATGAGAATTTGATATATGATAAAGGTAACATTTCAAGAATAAATGGTGTTGAAATAAACTATGCACCATCTGGAAAAAGATAAAGTTTTGTCCAACTTTATCCTTTCAAGTTTTCCAATGAAATGCTTTGATCAAGAAAAAAAAAGTTCTGAAAGAAAACATGGGTAAATTTCCTTATAAACTGGTAGTGGTAAAAATTTTGCTGAACATGACTCAAATTCCAGGGACCACATGAATTTTAATGAATTAAACATTTAGTAAATTGGTATTTCCAAAAATAAATGATAAATTGGAAAATATATTTGCAATACACATCACAAAACACTAATTTGTAATTACAAATTGGAACAAAAATTACAGTAACCAAAAAAAAAACACAATATAGAAATAAAAGAGATATTAATAGCCCTTAAAAAATGTATGACAAGATACTTACTCATGAAAAGGAAAATAGAAATTACACCTACACTGAATGTCATTTATCACCTATCAGAAGGGCAGCAACCCAGAAACTTAACAATATCCTCTATTAGTGATTCTAATGGATAACAATCTTTGCCACACTTTGTTGGTGAGGGCACACAGTAAATGTCCATGGAGGATAACCCAGGAATATTTATCAAAATTACAAATACACTGTATTAGTTTTCTAGAACTTTCATTACAAAGAACCACAAACTGAGTAGCTACACTTTTTTTTTTTTTTTTTTTTGGTCAGTGGGTACATAGTTCTGAAGACTAGATGCCTGAAATCAAGGTGTTGGCAAGCCATGAGGTAGGCTCTGGGAAAAAATACACTCTTGCCTCTCATTAGCTTCCAGTAGTTGCTGGCAATCTTTGGTGTACCTGGATTTTTAGATGCACTACTCCCCAATCTCTGCCACCACGCTCAGACAGCTTTCTTTCCAGTGTGTTTCTGTCTAAAATTCCCTCTGATAAGAACAGTGACTGGATTAATTTGGGCTCTCATTTTAATTTACCCTCAATTTAACTGAAGTATGACCTCATCTTAACGTTGTTACATCTGGAAAGATCCTACTTCCAGATAAGGTCACATTTACAGGTTCGAAAGTTTAGGACTTGAACATATTTTTCTAGATGACGATATTCAACCCACAACATACGTTTTCCCTTTGACTCAGCAAATTTTCTGGGGGAATTTATCTTTCACATTTGTATCTATATGAAATTATATGTGTATGAAGTTTTTCACTTCATTATTGTTTGTAACAACAAATGACTGAAAATAAGCCAGGTGACTACCAGTAAGGGCCAGTTAAACAAACTATGATATATTTGCACAATGGAATATGTGTAACTGTACAAATGTTTGAGAAAATTCTGGGAACTAATACATACCAATCTGTATATCTATTGCTAGATAGAAAAAAAGCAAGGTGAAAAGAGATGCATTTTTTACATTTTGGGGGCAATAAAAGAATAAAATAAGAATACATGTTTATTTTGGCTCATATTTATAGAAAGAGTCATTGGAAAGATATCTAAGAATTAAATAAAATAGGTTACCTATTTCAGGGGGATGAGAAACAGAGAAAGAAGCAAGACTTTCCAATGCAAACTTTCCAACTGTTTCATTTTTGAACCATGTAAATATATAAATTATTCAAAATATTTTGTTCAGATTTCTGTGAAAACGATAAGAGAATGGGAAAGATTTCAGAGTATGAACGGTCTGCAAGTCTGATTCTGGTGATCTTCTATCAGAAAACATTAATGTAAGATTTTCAAACCAGAACCAGGATTTATAATTTTTCTTCAGATTATCCTTAAAGCGTTTCTTTTTTTATTTTTATTGTTTTTAAGATTGTATTTATTTATTTGACAGAGAAAGCAAGAGAGCACAAGATGGGGGAGCAGCAATGTGAGAGGGAGGAAGCAGCCTCCCCCGCTGAGCAGGGAGCCAGATGTGGGACTTGATCCCAGGACCCTGGGATCATGACCTGAGCCGAAAGCAGACGCTTAACCATCTGAGCCACCCAGGTGCCCCCCTTAAAGCGTTTCTTGACTGAAAAAGTAGAAGAATCGCTTTTCAGTTGAGTCATACTCCCAGGAATGCAACCATGGTCTAACATCACAACTGCCATCTTGATGACAGAGACTGGCATGGACTGTAAACTGCATCTTGATTCCAGAGATGTTAAAATGTGGAAAAACTATGAGTGTTACAAGAGGTTTAATATGATAACATAATTACAGAGCTGCACCAAGATCTCATTTGAAGTTTAAGATGGTGGAGTCAAAGTAGAACTGGCTAGCAAAATTATGTGTTTCTCGCCACCCATGTTCAGTGGCTAAGAGTAGGTGGACAGTTGTATGTGCCCAGAACTGGAGTATTACCAGGGGATAATGGCTGAAAGGAGAAGGCAGTAAAGGAGCTGAAGGGGATGCAGGTAGAGAGGATCATGGTAATGGAATCTAAGCCAGAAGGAGGGAAGTGAGGGCACGTGACATGTCAGGGACAGTTTTTTCTTTGCATGTAGCATATGTGCACTTCTTGCATGTATTTCTGTATTCACTTTCCAAGCGTTTATTGAATGTTTCCATATGTGCCATGTACCATTTTAAGCACTGAGAATAAGATATTGAGCAAAAAAGAAGGTTCCCTCATTTCACTGAGTTACATTCTAGTCAGAGGAAAACAGATCACAGACAACAAAGGAATGAAAACAAATAACAAAAACAAGAATACTGCTCACAACTAGGCAAAGAAATTAAAATTTGGTACTGTGAGAGAGATTAATTGGATAGCTAGTACATTTAGGATAGTCAAGAAAAGCTCCTGTAATGAGGTGGCACATAAACTGAGATTTCAATGTCAAGAATGACCCAACTGCATTAACAGCAGAGACAATATGGTCCTTGGCATGGGGAAGGCTATATGCAGAGTTCCTAGTATGGAAGCCCACTGAGTTTGTTAGAAACACAGAAAGGAGACCAGTGAGGCTGGAGCATGGTGGCTAGGGGAACAAAGTGAGGAAAAGAGATGGGAGAGGTAAATGGGGAACAGATCATATAGAGCTTTGTATATGAAATGTTTAGATATCATTCTATATATACATACCGTGATAGGATCTGTTTTGTGTTCATAAATTCTCAATCTAGAGGCTGTAGAATGAATTATAGAACTGGTGACAATAGAATCAGGGAGACCAGTTAGGAAGTTACTGTAGTAACACAGGTGAGAAATCAGTGGGGTTTGGTTATGGAGACTGAGAAAACCAGATGGATTTTAGATGAGTATTCAATATTTTACACTCTGAGAGTGGTCAGCGCTTTATCCCTAAAACGAATCATATATGATAGGTCAGAAAAAGCATTCAAGGAGAAGAGTGACTACCTGACCCCGACATTTGAATATTGTCCCTTATTATATTCACCCTCTGTAGCTACAGGCCCCAGGGGCAACTTCAGGCATATTCATTTCTAACAAATGGTTCCATTCTACCAGAAGCTTACCAAACCGCCAAAAGGAAATTCACTCATTTGTCAGGGAGGGAAGGAGAGTGGAAGAGGAAAGAAGAAAAGAAAGAAAGGAAGAGAGGGAGGAAGAGAGGGAGGGAAAAAGACAAGGAAAGAAGGGACATAGAAAAGATGTCAAGATCTCCATGAATGTAACAATTTTAGGGGAAAGGATACAGTGGATATGTAGCTAAGGTTTCATTTGGTAATTAGATTCTATATTTTTAACATTTACCATGTCCTTCATGTACTTCTCCGAGGCATATTTGAAAAGGTAGGATTTCTGTTTCTCTGGGAAATGATTAGGCATGTACTTGTCCTGATTTTCTCAGCCTGCATGTGTTAGTGAGCAAACCTGTCCCTGCTGTCCTCTCTAAACAATGCAGGTATCAGTGCTCATGAAAATCACTGCACTGCCTTTGAGATTATGGGATTATTTCCATCCACATTAACCTTTAAGATGAAGAATAACATTTGCCTTTGCATGAGATGGGGGAAGGGGAAAGAAAAAGCCCAAAAGATATGAGGGGTACCAGCAAGCTGTCACTGACATAAATTGTGACTGTGTCTTGGTCTTGAATGACAGTGAAGCAAAAGCTTTTGTCATAATGGAGTGAAAGGGGGAAAAAAAAAGAGTTGGGTTGAAAACGACAAGTGTGTTCAAAGGAGTGAAGACATAGATCAGCTCAGTGAATTCCAGAGGAAATAACAGCAATACTCCAGGTAGGGAAATATGCCTTTCAACAAGTCCCAGCAGGACAGCCAACTCAGGAATATTGGTCCCAATACCCACCTGCATCATTTCAAAGAGAGGTCTGGGAGGAAACAGATATTTGAACCTGGGGACTAATCTTTACGTAATTTAAATGTGCTGCGGACAGCAACACCTGTGCAATTGTCAATTGCTATTCACAGCTCCATTTTTAGTAATTAGAATTAACTCTAACCTCAGCAAGATGTGGCTGGTATACAGCAATTTTATTTCCCATGTCTTTAGCATGGGTTTGAAAAATTCCTACATTTTGGCTTCAGTTACTCACAAGTTACAGAAAGAGTGATACTCACACCTTTATAAAAAGTATCAAATTTGAGAAAGGATGCTGTGAAACTTAGATGTTTCTCATTTGCGAAAAGGATGTTAGGGAAGTTCCTAAGAATGGATCATGGTGGTTATCATACACATTTTCTAAAGAGGATATATTTTGATGACAAATTAGAAATAGAAGTTAATCATTAAGCAAAATTGAAATGCCAGTGAATTAATTAAATCTCTATGCATGAAATTTATTTTAGAAACTTAACACCTGTCAAAGTACCCCCAAAATGATGACCAGAGTTGTGATGTTTTATCTAGCACTTAATCATGTGACTTGGTATGAACTGTAGCATTCATTTTAGAGATGGTGATGCCAAGTATCAAAAAACATGAGCTGAGAAATGTTACTGGAACATGCTGTGATGAGATTAAAGCATGCAGGACTGAGGGGTATTCTAGAACCAAATTTAAAAAGCACTAGTGGAGGCAGGTCTATGCTTGGGAAAAGCAGAACATTCTTCCTTTTCAGTGCAAAAAGTACTTTCTTGTACTTTCCCTGTACAGAGGGAAAGCAAAATCTAGCATGTTTGGGCTACAACATGGTAAAACCATTTGCCCAAGGAAAGGACAGAGTATGGAAAGAACAATTTTCAAATGGTTGACCATTACTTAATTTTTTTCTCAATATTCCAGAAGGTCCAGCACAGTGTTGGATACATGGGTACACAGTTAGCAATCCATGCTGGGTGCCTGATTCAAAAATTATGGTCTCAAGTTTGCCAAAGCAGACACTATACCTTTTGTAAATATACTACCAACATTCTGCATGAAGGATAGGGTTTACCTTATTGGTTTTCTACATTTTTTTTAAAGAAAATGTTAATTTATTTGAGGGGGTGGGGAAGTGGGGTAGATGGAGAGAGAGAATCTTAAGCAGAACATGCCGGAATGCAGAGCCTATCACAGGGCTCAACCTCACAACATTGAGATCGTGACCTGAGCCAAAATCAAGACATGGACACCTAACCAACTGAGCCACCCCAGTGCCCCTAGACTTTTTTTAAATGATGGAGAAAACAGTAATAAGGCTCATTAAGTTTAGGTGCATTATTCTATAGTTGTCACATTATATATGCACAAAAAGTTAAGCAAATATTTTTCTGGTAGTCAAAAACCATTAATGGACTATAAATGTCCTTGTGTCCTGGATGAATGAAGAAATTTCCAACATATATCTTCCTTATCAACTTTCTCTCTAATGTAAGGTAAATTTCAACCCATATTCATGCTAAAATTACCTTTGTTCATGAATTGCAACCATAGGTTGACTCCAGATAAAATATTTTTTTAAAAATCAACAAAATATTCTGTTAGAATCAATTGGCTTTATGGAATTTACAATAAAGAATCTGGTTATGTTACTATAGCTTCTAAACTGTGTGCAACACATCCTTTTATCAGTAAAATTCATAATAACTGTGTGCACTCCAGGAGAACGAATTATTAGACCCCTTACGACTGAGGATAGGGCAGATAATACCCAAAGTGAAAACACCCAAAGACAAAGAAAATGAGGCCTGAAATGACCAAATTTCTGTATTTAAAATGTAAAAGTACAGATGGAAATCTGGGTTGCAGGAAATCTAAAAATGAAAAGATTAACAGATGCTGGTCAAAACAGGAAGAACTGACCAGTCTTCTACATTTTTGAGAACACCTGTAGCCTTTGCTTATACTTTTTTGTCTTCAAAGAAACTAGTAACTAAATAACTAATATTAGGTAATTACCATATATCAGATGCTATACTAAACATATTACATGGAACATCCATTTAATGACCAAAAGAACCCAAGAAATCAATCTGGTCATTCTCATTTATTCAGATGGGAAAACAGCATCAGTGTGATGTGAGACACTTGCTAGTAGTACTGGTAGTTGCTCTGGGAAAGTTTTTTTAGACTAGAAAGAAGTGCTTATCATTTCTACTGGAAATAAATAAATAAATATATAAATTAAATTACTCCATTTGAGTAAATCTTCCAGAATTTCAATCTACCTTTCCAGTCCTAATCCACCACAACTGAACTACCATACTAATAGTTCAACAAACTATTTTTCTGTCCAGCTCACCTAATCTCTCACATATATATGTTACATTTTCAACTTGTTTGAAAAAAAAAAAAAAAACTTGTTCTTTTCAATTAACCTTGTTTCAAATAACTTTTCCTCACAAATCCCAATTCCAAAATCTATCTACCCTATAGGGTTCAATATAAATGTAGACTCCTCTGTGGATTCCTTGGTCTTCCCAGCTTAAAAAAAAAATCCTTTACTCTTCTCACTCAAGTCGCTTTAACTGTGTCCCCATAATACTTAGCCACTTTCCACATTGAATTAGGAAGTCGTTCCCAAGAAAGATTCTGTAAAAACTCTACTCAATTGGTTCTACCATCCTCAATGTCTATTAGCATATCAAAGGCTTTGAGAAGTCCTTGCACTACAAAAACATGCTTTAACTTTATTTTTTCCAACATTACCCCATTTATTTTACCCTGGAATCCTCTTTTCCCCAAATACCCATTAATAACACATGGCTCCAGTGTTCCAAAGGGATCGCAATTTAGGGAATACTAAAATATATCAACACCCCCTACTAAATGAAGGACAGAGACTTGGATGGCCATGGAAGTAAGGTCACAAAACCAGATTTTATCTCTTTATCACTCAGTGAGATGTATAATTGCTTTGCATATAGGAATTAAAAAAAATGGTTGAATGAATGAGTAAATGAATTGGAATCACTAGTTTTATACTTGAATAAGGAGAACCTAACAAGTATCTAACTGGATAGCATCCCTATGACAAAGTTATTCCAAAAAACAGTCTAAATAGCAACCGACAGAGGCGATCACCAGGCATATGGCTGACAGCTCCTCAGTTTACTGCACAAGTAGGGAAAAATAGCAGCAAAGATTTGGGAAGTATCAATATGGCCTATCATTATCCCAAAAGTGTCTCCCACACTGGCATGCCAGAATACTGTTTATGGAAGTTCTTTCCTTAGGTTCAGACCTCCTGCCTATCCCTCTCTATTTTGCAATCTTTGTGGTAGGAGTCTCTGATGTAGAACTAGCAATTTTATCTTATGATCCTCTTTTTCCAGACTGGAGAGAGAGGACACAGGAGAAAATAGGTACCTTCCAAGGAGAGACTTCTGACGGGGGGTGGGGGTGGGGGGGTGGGTGGTGAGGAGGGTTTTTAAAAGGGCCACCAAAGGACTAACTTAGTAAACTAACAAGTTTCCCAATTGTGTATGTAGATATGCATATCTGTGTGGACCTAGATGTAAAGGGTTTCCTCCTTTTGAAAACTATTTTTCCAGCTGCAAACAACCATAAAAACACTGAAAAACTAGAACAAAGTTTGTTGTTGTTGTTTGTTTTTTTTTAGATTTATTTATTTGACAGACAAAGATCCCAAGTAGGCAGAGAGGCAGGCAGAGAGAGAAGAGGAAGCAGGCTCCCTGCTGAGCAGAGAGCCCAATATGGGGCTCGATCCCAGGACCCTGGGATCCTGACCTGAGCTGAAGGCAGAGGCTTTAACCCACTGAGCCACCCAGGTGCCCCTAGAACAAAGTTTTTAATATCAAGATCATTTTCCTTTTACCTTTACTCAGAGCTTCCAGGAGAAAAGCTCAGTGGAAAAGCATGAAGACTGTAGACACAGTGAACCCAAGTTCACAGTCTACCAAACATGATGGCAAGATGTGTCTTCATTACCTATTACAAGCTGCCTGCTCTGTTCTCTGAAAAATGATCAAATCTGTTACCTCCTGAAAGCCAGTCACTGATAGATGCTCCTCCCCTGTCCATCTACCTGGAGCTGCATCTCTCCTGCCTAGCGTCCTCAGACAATCTTCCACACCATGATTTATGGTTAGAAAGATAAGGATTGCCGGACAAGTTGTACACTAGAGCAGAAGGGAACCTAGACAAACCAATAAAGAGAAGAAAGCAAGGGGAGGGAGTGGACAGGAGAAAAAAAATAGAATGACTATTAAATAATTCAGGACAATTGCCCAAAGGAAAACACACACTGAATGGGAATGAAGGAAATAAATAGATCAAGGTATACAGCAGAAGGAAAAAATAGAGAGGAAAGAAGGAGGAGATAAAAGAGCTCACCCAAGGGAGAAAAGCAAGAGGGCATTGCTGGGTCTCGGCAGGAATATTAATAACCAGATAAAGAATTGATAAAAACAGCTCATAATCTCTTGACACCCTCTGCAGAGGCCTAGGCAGTGGCTTCTGATGATTCAAACAGGTTTATAATGCCCTCAGAAAGCCTATTTCTCTGGCCCAGGTTTAGAGGCCCTTTGCAGTAGCATCATATTCGTAGGGGTCAGACAGGGACTTCAGAAGGAGTGACCTGAGGATAGTAGCTGAGAGTGGAAAGAAAGGAATTTTAATTTCATCCTAGAACCGAGATACACACATTCTGAATTTAACAGTGAACATTTTTGTCCAGCCAAATGATTTATCCTATGCTGTGGATATTGTTCCATTGGGCATTTCTGTCTTCCAGTGGTCAGTGACAATTTTCCCTGAGTGACAAGTGCAATGAATATGGGAGTCAGGGGGAATGCAAAACTTACCTGAGAAAAAGTTACCTCTACAGAAAAGATGTCCTGTGGCTGTGGCAAAAATGGGAAATTAGGAGAGCAAACACTATTCCGCAGATACTTATTGAGCTTGGGACCCTCACTGGAGGAAAGGGGAGAACTAGTTACCATGTGTCAGATGAAGAGACACACAAAAAAAGGCATCCTGGGATATTCAGTCACCCTATTTGAAAAGGCAGTAGGATATCTGTGCTTGCTAAACTCATTCCATGCAACTTTTTGCTCTTAATGTGAAGCTAAACTTCCTTAAGAAAACTTAAGAGTCTGTGCTTAACAAACCTCCCAGGTGAATCCCAAACACCCTGAGTCAGACACTGGACTTGACCTCTCAGAGCCTCACCTTAGTCATTGATAAAATGGTTCTATGGATAACCCATATGGATAACCCATTGTGTAAAGGAGGTGCTTTAAAACGTTTGCTATCTATGTAAGTCTGTAAGTGCTTTCAGAATTATAAACGGCACACTCTAAAGTTTAAATTATTAGATTTTTTAGAAGTCCAATAAAGACATAAATGTGGACAGGGTTGACAAATCCCACTCCCAAAGCTGGGGTCATCCTCCACACTGCCCAGTATAAGGCGGGTGGAATGGCGGTTAGAGATATCCACCATAGGCACTGGTATTTTAATTGATAGGTATCTACATCCTCCATTAGACTGTGAGTTCCTCAAAGGCAGAGACTATGTCATCCAAAGTTACTCTTCTATACTCAGCTACATAGTAAGTACTCAATTTGTGTTCAAATAAATGATCACATAGGTTAAAAAAGTTACTGGATTGTCTTGACACATCAAAAAATAGAGAGGAGAGCTCTGACAATGAGATAACTCCTCTTGCCATGTACCAGCCCACGGGATTTGTCACCAGCCCAGAGCAAATTGTTCCAGTTCCTTGCTTAGATTTCTGTATCTTTTAAAACAAAGGCATAATGCATGAGGCTAAAGATGGAGTCTCAGCAGTACATCTTTTCTGGATATTGCTATTTCAAGTTTCCTTCTGCTGGGCACATAGCTCCACTGCAATATGTGTGTGTGTGTATATATATACACACACACCTCATCAGAAACAAACTTTGTCCCAGGTTTGGTCAGATTGAGAGTCATCATCCCTCAGTCAGGTCAGTGGAAAGGTGGGAAAATAAATGTTTCCCTATGACTCATTGGGTAAATTACCCCTCACTTTACAATGAATACACGGAGGCTCCGAGAATGCATTAGTTGGTCCAAAGCATCACTGTACTTGAGTGTGAACTCTAGTTTATAAGAGGGAAAACTTGGACTAATCCATCTCCTCTCTCTACGTTACACTGAAAGTGTGAACACAGGTAGGGCTGTGGTCAGCTAAAGAGGCTGTATGCATTCCATCTACGTGGTCTGCCTCGTGACAAGAACCTTCATGCAACTAGTTTTGACCCACGGAGTTTCTAGGGTGCCCCAAATCTTCCTTCAACATGTACATTAATTTCTCTCCTGAAATACCTCCTCTGACCCGGCTTTCAGGTCCTCGTTATTTAATGAGCAATGCCCCACATATGTTGAGGAAATACTTAAGTTCGGTGCTAGCCCCTGCTTGGCTCCTACTTGGTTCTAGCCATCCGTTTGGCTCCTCTACCCAAATGATACTGGCTGTGGGTCTCTTGCTCTCCTTAGGCTCCTTAATTTCCTACCCACCCACTCCTAGTATTTTCATGGTTTGAAGAATTCATAATCACTCAGAATCTGCTCCCAACCTGATTTGTCAAAAATCACACAGCCAGTGGTGCACAAGCCGGTTCATTTTCTGCTGTCCCTTCTGCTTCTAGTCGACAGTACCTTCCTGGGAATATTTACTGAGAGCCTTGTGTTGTTCAAGATACCATTCCCAGGCTCTAACATGCACTAACCCAACATTACTGATAATATTAATATCATCAAATCCAACAACCATCTCTCATTATTTTCATCGACCTCTCAATAGCATTTGACACTATTCACCTCATCTTATCTCCAAAAATTATGTTTTATTTTCTTATGACCATACCTTTCTGGTTTTCTTCCTTTCTCACTGCCCTTTGCTAGCTTTTTCTCCTCTATTTGATATCTGAATGATGGGGCATTCCAGAGCTCTACTTCTCTCTTCTCTATCTCAGAGCTTGGATTTAGGATTTTAGAGTAGAAACAATTCTAGTAACATCGGGATCTAGATAGATCTGAGTAAGGATGTCACTATGATTGACTAGATTAAGAAACCAAGAATTCAAGGCTTGAGAACAGTTTTCCACACAGAACTTAAAATCATCCCCAAAATAGCAAACACTTGGGTAAGATAGCTATGAGCCATGTTTGAGATCGTGTAATGAATTTGAAGGCAAAACTGGAAGCATGGATGAGAGAGCCTAATATAGGAATGAAAAAGGGCCTGGAGAGCTGAGAGTGGCCTTAAGACCTGAAGAATATAACAATTTCACTTCTCAATTTCTAATAACATCAGTCATGACTGACCTTTCTCCTCTGGACCACTCCCAGCAACTTACTGAATAGACATTTATGACATTTGATTTTATCTACACTTTTAATAAATATGTATAACAGATATGTTATACTATGTTATACTATTCTTTGTCTTTGACCATACTCTAACTTCTAGATCCTAGGAGAGAAAGAACTGGATCACATATCCTTTGCCACTGTTGAACCTCAGACAACTTCCCACAAATAGAAAAATGACACGCATCACAGATTTGAACAAGAAGTATTAATATAGCTTACAGAAATAGTATTCTTTTCTCTCAAGATTACAAAATATTTGGGGTCTGTGAGGTTCACTGTACCTTCTTGTCCCATGAATGACAATCATCCCATCTGGACAGATCTAGTACAGCCATACACCCAAGCTGGAAGAGGGAAATGAAGGCCCACGAATGCTGCCTTCCCCCTTTATTGTGGGTCTGGTCTTAGTATCTTGTGCACAGAAATATCTGTGGGAGGATGCTCAGATGTTTGTCTCTATGCTCAAGGAGGTGGTAAGAGTCATCCTATTCCTGGCAGGGGAATAGTGTGTGAAAAGGATGAAGGCATCATGCTCATCCTCCCAGTCACTGGAACACCCGAGCCTAACACCACTGACTCAGTATTTTGGTTAAATTTACAAATTAGATCAATCCAAGAAATATCTGAAACTGTCTTTCCAGCCCTCATCTCCTTCTACCATGTTTCTCTTTGCTTCATCGTATTGAATAATTTCTTTGAAATCGCCTCACTCACTTATTTAAAAGAACATACTGCATCCCTAACATGTGCCAGATATTCTGCTAGGCAAAGAGATAACACAGATGAATAAAACTCAAGAGTGTCCTGTCTTTAAGAAGTTCATCATTTAGTGTCTGTGTGTGGGCGTAGGGGAAGGGAAGTGAAGTCAGCAGCCAAAGCAGTGAAACAAGTACTAAAATTGGTGAACATATAAGGATCTGTGGGAGTCCAAGGAAAGGACCCTATCCCAGAGAGGACACAGTAAAACCATCCCAGGTGCCATGATCCTCGGGCTGAATGTTGTAGAACTTGTATGCAGTAACCAGCATACCTAGAGTTCCAAGCAGAACTTGTGCAGAGGCGCAGGGGTGAGAGAGCATGATGCACTGTGGAAAATACCTCAGGCTGGCATATTTTCCCACTCTCACTTATATCTGAATGTCACCAGACATGAACATTATAAATTTAACTTCATTAGTGTCGACTTAGGCTTTTTTAAGATGGCCTGGGACAGGATTTCAGTGAATTAATTAAGAATCACGGCTAGAAAAGACTACTGAAATAAATTTAACAATTAAAAAATTCAAAGCACTTTAGAAAGGCAATGGAGTTTATAAAAGATCTGAAATTCATAAGGACTCAAATAAAGTGCTGGTAGAAAAAAACAAAGAGAAAATCCCCTCTTCTTTCTACTTCTGGCCACATTAGAGAGGAGGGAGGTTAAATGGTACTTTTCTTTTCTCAGGTGATTCATTTGGTCTGTGTCTATTGAATAAATTCACAGAGGAAAAGTCACAGCAGCCCATACCAGACATTAAAAGATCTAGTCAGTTCAGCAAACACATGTATGGGCCTCCTTTGTCCCAGGCACAGTTCTAAACACTGTAGATACAGAGGCAAACAAGACATGATGTGAGCCTCTGGGCAGTCTGACTTCTTTTTGAAGTTCACAGTCATGGCCATAACCACCATCATTAAGGATAGCTGCCCGAGACTGCAGGCTGGGAAAACCAGGTTATCATAGTCATATCAAAGGTAGGTATACTCCCTGGGCATGCCAAGCGCCAAAGCTTCATAATTCACCAATACGAATACTACTAATTGTTGCAGACCCAAGAAACTGAATGGAACTAGTCCTAAAATTCCCTAACATTGGTGGACGTCAGTAAATACTTGTTATATTGTTACCTCTTTTCACTGCGAAACGTGGATGGGATAAGTCTAAGTGACATGAGCAAATCCCCCATCACCCCCAACCCCCATCTAGCACCTTTCTGCATTTTGAATTTATGGCTTTATTTCTATTAATTCCCAGTAGTACTCACTTAGATTAAAGCTGCATAAGAAATTGGATTTTTTTCCTACTTTTGCCCCTGAAACGTATTATAAAAAATAACCCAATAAATCTAGAAAATTAGCAACATGATGTCAAACTTTAGGGCCTATGTGCATCTGTGCTATTGGGGAAGAAAGGTAAAATTACTGACAGCTGAACCAATAAGACTACATATTACTATTTACCAGAAGGAAGGATAAAGGACATTTCTTCTATCTAAACTGAACCAAATTCACCACAAGACACAAACTCTCAGGGGTGGAGAATATAATTGTTTTATTTCGTATGCAGCTACCATAATCTTTTATGAAATAAAAACATTTTAAAAGATTGTTTAAGTTTTTGTTGTTGTTATTGTTGTTGTTTTTCTCACTCCAAAGAGTGGAAACTTAGACGGATATGGGTTTTAGGCCATTTCCCCTCATGGACTCATTGGCTGTGGTACTGAGCTAGAGTTGAAGAAATCACCTTGTCCTGATTTATGGTCCCCAGATTATAATAAAAGACATATTAATTCTAAGTTCATGAAGAAAAGGAAAAGCAAGGATGATACTCACTGAAAAGCTTAGGACCATTAGGACTGCCAAGATTTACTTTATTTGAAAGGAGAACTGAAAAGCCCTGGCCATAAGGTGGCTTCTTGTTTGGGGGCTATAATCAATAAGTTATGAGTAATCAGCATCCATGTCTTCATCACCCATCTCTCCCTAAAACAATTCTCTTTTCAGAGAGTGGCTCATAACATCTTTCTACAATGACTGCCAGACATTTAAAAAGCAAAGCAAAGCAAAACAAATAAGACACATTGTTCCATAAATCTTCCTTATCAAAATATACAGACTCAAGAAGAGGGGCTAAGTGTGAACATCCTCATGGCTTTGGAAATTCACCCTTGCACACAGCATTCATTCAGCATGGGCCACATGCTCCAAGGATCCAGGCCCTTTGCTGGACCTTCAGTAGTAAAAGGCACGGTCTGTGCTCTACAGGAGTCACCAACAGATGCTCCCCAATGGGAAGAAGCTTTGCAAATACTCCACTTTATACCTTCAATGCATTCTGTTACCTTATTCCCATTTTTCTGAAGCCTACATTTTCATAAAAGCTCTTATCTCAGAAGTTACAAAACAGGTGTTCTTCACAATGAATGTTAGGGAAGACAATGAGAACCCCTTCCAACGGGTATGCCCCAAGCAAGGAACAAGTTGACAAAGAGATGAACTGGCAATTCCATCGTTATTTGGATAATCTGATCAATATACATAGCTGAGCAAAATCACTGGAATGCTTATGGACTTCCAGACTTAGGGAAGAACTTGGGCCAGGCAGGGACACGGGAAAAACAACTTCCCTATTTCATCTTCAGGCTCCGGAATTGGAGAGAGTAAAGTAGGAATAATATGACTTTGGCTGTAAGAGGCCAACATGTTTTATTACCTTTTTGAGGATAGGGAGTCTGTGTGCATAGGGTAGGGAAGGAAAAAAATCAAATGGAAACTTATGAGAAGTTCTCAATAATCCATAGTTGGAGATCAATAGTAATGGGTTTATGCACACACATACTCTTTCTCCATTTCCCAAATTTGACAGGAATTGGTACTTCCAACTTCTAAAAACTTAACTTACAAGAATTGCAAAAATATAAATAACTGCCTATAGTTGATACATAAATATTTGAAAGATTTTACACTTTTGGCTATCTCCAAATGGCAAGATGTAGAATTCTCTGCATAATGGAGCAAAGACCAAACCTTAACCATTATTTCCAGAACAGGAAAAACCTCTATTTTAAAAGATGTAAGTTATTTCTGTTTCCAGGGTTTGGCTCTGGGGCAAGGAGTCTATTTGTTCTAGGAGAGAATGCTTTGCAAAGCCCATTAGATTGCACAGAGGTAAAGCAAGTGTTAACCATGTTTCTTAGGGGCAGCAACAACTCTTTTTCTGGATCAGAGAATTTCTGCTGAGTCTGGATTCCTGAATGGAGAGAATTCTGGAGATTTTCAATAACAGGTGGAAAACGAGGATTATATAGGCTTGTTCGTGTCACGTGGTGAACATCGGGGAGCCAGACAGGGTACCTGCCCACCAAGGAACTCTGAAATGTGATTTGGATAGATGGTCTTTAGGAGTGACCTCTTTTTTGTAGCAGTTAGAGGACCTGGCAATGAGTTCTAAGAAGTAACTCAGGAGAAAGCCATGTTCCTTCTGTGGGCCAGAACAGAGGTAACTGGCAGGACCTACTTCCCTAGAGATGGGAGTGCAGAAGGAACAGGTGAAGCTAAAGGAAGTCAGATTTAAAAAGGCAAGCTGTGACAGGTTGGAGCCACAATCAGGAGCCAGAGGCTGGCTGGGATAGGACGAGAGTGTCAAGCTGATTTGTGGAGCAACTATAAGCTGACTTTGGGGAAAAACAATAGGGCAAAAGAGTGGACTTCCTGAACTTCCTGAACTATTGTAGACAGTAATTTGGGTATCTATAATAATTTGGGTATCAATGTAATTATGTCATTATTTTATAGGTTTACATTATTCAGGCCCGTGACATGTGAATTATATCTGTAATTAGGGTATTAGCCCTAATATCAGTATATTCCTACCTTTACCCACTAATATAAGATACAGAAGATATATCTAAAAGAATTATATAAAAGGTGAGAACAGAGACATTTCTCTGGGTCACAGAGATGAGAGTTTCACCAGTACTGCCTTATAAAAGAGAGGTTAGTACTGTAACACAGTGTAAAATAATCTAGCTGATTATGTTATAATTAGCCTAATTTTTTTAGCTAATAAGATGTACTTTACCCCATAGCACAGAATCAGTAGAAGAACCGTCGCTGGTTAACTTACAGTGGTTTTACTAAACTGACAAGTTCCTAAGGTGTTTGGAAAATCAACACAAAAATGTCCAACCAAAATCGCTACCTCTTCTTCACATATTGCATACCACTAAAGAGCGTACCTCTCTAAGAACAATGTAGTGGGGTCATATGATGTCTCCTTATTTTAATCACATACCAATACTTTGGAGGCTCAATAGCCACATGCCCAAATCAAGGGCCAAGAAGAGATACAGAAATCTGACAAGCCCAAGACAGACAAGGTGCCTATGTTAAGTATCTCTCATTGGTCATAACTGGATCCTTTCCCTTACATCACTTTTATTTTTTCACAGTGACATTGACTTTTAGAAGTAGGGCAGAATTTGAACTATCTCCTGATTTTGAGAGCTAGATCAGTAAATGGAGAGATGCCCTCCAGGCATCCTTAGGAAAGAAACTGAAAATAAAATCAAGAAAATTGCGCAAGTCCAGAGAGCTAGTTCAGGCCCATTTTTCTCTGGCCAAGGGCAGCATGATACAGGATTTGGAGTCAACATGCAAGTTTTGAGCCTGCCACTTTAATATACGCATATGACCTTTAACAAACAATTTAACCTCCCTGAGCCTTAACTTCTCCAACGTAAAATGAAAATATTTATGATAACCAGCACTTAAGTTTGTTCTGAATATTGAATGAATATGTATTTGAAAAGCATTTTGTAAACTATATTTACTATTCATAACAAATTATAATCTTAAAGGAGCTTGATTTGGAGAGTCAACAGTAGACACCAGAATAAAACTATCATGTTTTGATGGGTGTGGACAAGAGAGGAATGGTGAGGTATTTTGTCAGAAGGAAGATGACTAAGCGGCATGTGAAAAATATGAGTCTGAAAAAATGCCTCTATGTCGACCCCCCTCCACTTGTGGTGAGGATGGTGCAGAAAGAGCTTACCAGTCCAACCACTGCACACCTAGCCATTTCTCAGTACTTCAGGATCCAACCTGTCCCACATCTTGTAGCCTGTCAAGGGTCAGAAACATTGGATGGATGAAGAATTAAGCTCTTGGGAAATCTATTCAACCAAATGTAAGTTTGAAAAGAGGCAAAGGGAAAAAAAAAGTCTTATATAAAAACTCTTTATCGGCGACAGAGGGCATGAGCTGTAGAGGTGAGATATTTTATTTTGCAGTACATTGTCTGTAAAGCAATTTCTTCTCTTAGCAAATGATGTTTCTATTGGACTCTGAGCTATTTGTCATTCTGGGTC
Source organism: Mellivora capensis (assembly GCA_004024625.1). NCBI lineage: Eukaryota > Metazoa > Chordata > Mammalia > Carnivora > Mustelidae > Mellivora > Mellivora capensis. The sequence goes on along the minus strand of PISX010002028.1, from coordinate 117,912 downwards.
CCAAACAAAATATTTTTCATAAGAATATCAGAAATGCCATGCTGGATCAAACAAGTGGTCCCTCTAGACCTGTGTTTTGCCATTCAAAGTGGAACCAAGAGAGAGTTCACAAGAGGACATAGATACTCTACTTAGCGGCTTTAAAAACATTTTTGACTGTGACTCACAGGACTAGAGTTTGAACTGTAATACAGTACTCACACACAGATGCAAAAAACACACCTATTCATATTTATGTATGTTATGTATAGCTGATACATTGCATTCTATTCAATTTCCTTTCATTTTTAACCCCTGACCCCCGCCCACTAAACTGATTTCATGATCCACTAATAGGTCACAAACTACAGCTTGAGAAAACCTTGCCGTTTGTGCTGTCAGCCTCAAAGGCTAGGGACATATCTCTAACACTTCTAGTTTTCTTTAACCCAGTGAGGATTTTACTGAAAGCCACCTTTTGGAGAAATGTGTTCTACAAGAATAAATACAATATGAAGTGGAACTTCCTCTCACTTGTGGATTATGTAGTCCATTAGATAAGATAAATGTGATCAAAAGATCTAGATGAGGATAACAGGTTGGGTTTCCCTTTTCTTCCTTAGAGATTCCACCTCCATGGCAGAGAGACTATAAAAAGCAACTTACAGTGAATTAAACCTTATCGCAGTAAGAGTCATTGAGCATTTCTAGAGGTTTGATTTTTATGACCAGATCCCATGGACACAGATTTATCAAATATATATTAATTATGTCATAGGTTGTATTTTCAAAAGATGGCTGCAAAAACACGCTTCACCTCCAAGCTTTGCTTCTGTGCAATCTTGCTGCATCTCATTATGAGATGGTGTCCATTTCTCCACCCCATTGAATCTGGCTGGACTGTGTGTGCTTTGACCACTGAATTATCAAGGGGTGACCCTTGACAATTCTAGGGATAGTATTTGACTGGCCTGGGAGCATCCCCTTTCTGTCTCTTGGAGGCCATCATCAGCCAGTTAGTTCAACTATTCAGAGAACATCAAGTGAGAAGTACAAGGTGGAGAAGCCCAGGAGCATGAGAGCATGGAGAGAGACAGAGAGGCCAAAGAGTACCAAAGTGCCCATGTAGAAAGCAACTATCTTGGAGGAGATTCTCCAACTGTAGGAACCAACCATCCAGTAGAATCCTTCCTGAGTTCTGAACCCCCAAAATTTTGAATGACATAATTGATTTTCATTTTAAGCCTCTAGGTTTTAGAATAGCTTGTAATTCAGGAATTGATAACCAAAACACAAGCATCCATCTCATGTAAATGTGAGGTTCTTCTATGGACTAACAATAAAGAGTAGGCTTGGGGATTTTCTTCTGAATTTAAATTTATATTTTCCAGTGACAAAACAAATATGGATAATATAAATGCATATATTAAATATGAATTACATGTCCAAAAATACATATGTAATTTTTAATGTAGTTGTTCCTTTTTTTAAATAAATATTCGTATTCTACTAGTGTCTATCCATTATTTCCACATTTTTCCCCCTAGTAGGTGCTTAGTATTTGTTAAGAATTCTGCTGGGCTGTGAGGAATAAAGGAGCTGAGAAACCATCTTTAACCTTGAGTGAGCCAGTTTATTAGAAAAGAAACAAGTAAATGGATTATTTCACATTGGTATCAGCAGAGTCACTTAGGAAGACTTCACAGAGGTAACTTTTAAGCTGGATCTTTAAAAATGAGTAAGTCTGGAAGACCTGAAAATGATATACGATAAAGAGAGCAACATAATGGCATTCCAAACAAAGAAGGCAGAATATTTAAAAGCAAGAAGAAATGAAGGTGTGGTAGGCTGGAGGTGATTGTAGGGATGAATGATCAGTGGACAGAAAGGTACAATAAGGTTTAGCATGATTGGGGTCATATCGTGAAGGACTCTGGATGCCATGGTAAGAAATCTAGACTCAAATGAGAAAGTGGTAAGGAACCAAAGGAATATTTTTGAGTAGAGGTATATTCTAAGCACCCTCATACTGTAGAGGAATACAAGAATGTACAATGTGAGCATAAGCCCAGGCATCCTGGTTCTCCTCCCCCAGAAACTTGGGACTAACCCACAATAGATAAAATCACATACCAATGGGAATCACTTCCTTTCCTCATTTCCTTTAGGACAATCCAGTGAGGGCAGCTATTTCTTACCATCACTGTTGACCTATGAATGTCACATAGTAACAGGAAACAGATTTTTCAAGAATAAAAGAAAAGAAACAGTTAACCAAGATCTCAGCAACTCAGAGTGGGGAAATTTTACACTGGGGATATATATTTCTAACACTAGGATATTACACTTTATCCTTATATCTAGGACCATATTTCTATCACAGTTTACAAAGCAGAAAACATAAATCACCAGCAGAGATATAACTTTCTGAGGTGCACTTAGGTTTTTTTTTTTTTTTTTCCTCCTTACACCACAGGATTTAGCCTCAGAATTTACACTTCCCTAACATTTAGAGAATAAGTTTTAGCAAAGACAGGGGTCAAGATGTTTGAGTTTTTGAAGCTAATCTTATTATTACTTCAATGGAGCATCTAAGCAAAGAAAAAAGTAACCAGACCAGACTGCCTATGGCTAAATACTGTAACACAAATGGACATCATAGCCCAAGGAATTTTGCTGCTAGAAACAAAGAGGCAGGAAAGAATCTTAACTTCCTCTTCGCATGCAAACCTCAGGGGAGTAACACAGGAAAATAAAATTCTCCTTGGTGGAGTATAATGCTTTATTATGATGGCCCAGTCTCCAGGGCTATTTAAAATTCTGAACTCAGATTCCCTGAGTTCTGATTCCTTTCTCATCAAAATCGCTATCCCAATCTTAACTGCACTTCCCTGAGGGCAGAAAACATCAACTCACCATATTTATAGCTGGTGCATAATTACTCTATGCAATATTTATCTGGCTACTCATCTGTTTGTGTGTCTTCTGTCTAGCTGGTGAAACTGTCAATAGACAAGTTTCTCAGCATCTTGTACAGGAGTCCATAATTCACAGGATATTTTACCCACTTGGCCCGCTTAGCTTGTTCTTCAGGCTTCTTAAAAGGGTGATCTACCTTTAGCCTTTTTTAGAAGTTTCTCTTGCTCCTTAGTGAGATTTAGAACTCCCTCCTCTCACTAGATCTTTGTTTCTATCTAATTATTATGATCATTAATGTACACCAAAGCCCCAAGTGTCTCTTCAATTATTCTGTTACGTCACTTACTCAGAGCCCCTTATCTCCTACAACCACAGTGCAATTTCAAGCTACTGGAGTTGATAAATGGGATGAGTATTTTAGTAACCTTTAAAACATACTATTAAAACTCTATGTATTTCAGCATTTTAAACTGTAAGAGTGCCATCTCCATACTTCGTAGAGATTCTCATCCGTGTGTGTATGGTGAGGAACCAGACAAGATTTCTCTAGATTCCACCCATCTTCTACACCGAGCTAAGCACAACATCCATTTGGTGAGAACAACTTGAAGTAGTTCAGCATGGCCATTAACCTCTTCTGAGCTCCTCCATTCTGTCACCTCTTGGTACTGATAAATAAGATTCCAACTTAGCATTAGAGCAAGTATTTGGCCTAAAACTGGGAAACTGGTATGACTGCTAAAGCCAGCATTATGACACCATTACCATACCAGAATATGGACAGTTTTCTTCAGCTTTATTTTCCAAAGCATTTGACCACAGAATACTCTGATATCCTAGATTGATACTGGCTCAGAACTCATCTACATAAACAAAAGAGGCTGTAGTTTCCAGGACCATTTGGCCTTGTCCAAAGTATGACTTTCCATCTACCAGTATTCCAGCTTTAACTCTTTCTTCCCCAATCGAAAAGACCTATGGAATTAGAGAAACAAACTTTGTTTTGACGTTCAAATTTTCCTTCATCTATTATAAATTTCCAAGGAAGAAATTTTGACTTTCACTTTTTCCCCCTCACTGTACCTAGCAGAATGCTGGGAAAATGCTAGATGGCCAATCCATGATTTTTTTGTTGTTGTTAAAATATGTACCATTAGGGACGCCTGGGTGGCTCCATTGTTAAGCAGCTGCCTTTGGCTCCGGTCATGATCCCAGCGTCCTGGGATCGAGTCCCACATCGGGCTCCTTGCTCCGCGGGGAGCCTGCTTCTCCCTCGGCCTCTGCCTGCCACTCTGTCTGCCTGTGCGCGCTCTCTCTCTCTCTCTGTCTCTCTCTGACAAATAAATTTAAAAAAATTTTTTTAAATATGTACCATTAGAATTTATTGACTTATTTTTCTTCTTCAACATAGACTTGGATTCTATCCCTCTATCTCCATGCCTCCCTATGTATCCCTCTATCTCCATTTCTACAGTTTCCTCTACTGTTACTCCTTTTCCTCTTTTATTTCTAAGAATCTCAGCCTTCTTTACATGATCCCATCTAATAAAACCTGGGCAATATGGGATTGGTGTCTAAGCATCATGGTTATTGAAGGTAGGGGATAGAAATGGAATAGGAGGTACACTTAATAAGAGGTACACTTATCTGAATGGAGGAAACCCTTTTTTTTGAGCCATCTAGTTCTTTGGGACCCAGCTCTCCTGCTCTGCTTCCTCTGCTGTGGATGCTATGGCAATGGTACCCTGCAATGCAGAGATTGCCTCTAACTTCTGGTATCCATCTGTTGAAGCTGTCAGCAACCACTTCTTCCCTGATTCACCTACCCCCTTCATTATTAGTGAAAAGGACAAAATCCCTAGCTCTTTCTTCACTATGGTTTGCAATCATTTTAAGAGCCATTGTTGTCCTAGCTGTCCTGAGAAGAATAAATACTAAGAACTGGGGTGGGCCAGATGCCAGTTAATGACCCAAAGGTTCTTTAGGACATGTCCACTTCTCCTTAAACTGGTCACAACTTCCATTATAATATACCAAAATGTAGGGATTGACAAGCCTTCACCTCCCTCCTATCACTGACATCCAGGAAAAAAAAAAGTCTAGTGTTCTTTAAATTATGATTATAAACTTGATTTGCTAAGTGGTGAGTAGACAGGTGGAAATGGGCAGTTCAGAGCACTCTTGCTATTTATAGCCCACGTAAGAGCTTTATATATTATTACTGCCTCTTATCAGAGCCACTTAAATAACCTATAAATTGCCAATGGTGTCCACGGGAACAAATTGGTAAAATGGACAGTGCATTTGGAAAAAAAAAAAAGAGAGAGCAAGAACACAAAGGACATAAAGGACCTTGTCAAAGAATAAAAACCAGTTTCCTTTATAAAATCATACCCATGTCACTTGGGTGTGATATGGTGTGATTTCAAAAGACAGATATCAGAGCCAATTTTCTCTCCAGCACATACATGAAACTTTCTTCAAGCAAGGTGGGCAAGGCTGGCCAAGAGGAAGTAGGGCAGGAACTGCAGGCAAACCCCCAAGTTATGGACCTTTTGTCCTGAGTATCTTCTCTTTCCTTCTTCTCTGTCCATTCCCTACCCTTCCTACATCTTTTAGGTTCTGTCTTACTCCCACTCTGGCATCCAGTGTCCACATTCTCCCCAAAGAGAAGTTTCTTGATGATCTACTTTTGAGTAAAGCTTAAATGACTGACCATTTTTCAGGAATGTAGAGAAAGGATGCCCTAACAAAGAATGAAACTCAACTCTTTGAGCTTGTTTTATTCTGGCAACCTTTGATACTGTTAGCAATCACACTAATGTATAAAGGATTCAATGTACCTTCTCTCCTAATATTCCTGTCATTTTAGAAATCTTAAGAGGCCAATAGTTTTTTAAAAAATCATTCAAATAGCACTATGCCCTGAGTCCTTTATGTCCAAATGTCTGCTAAGCCCAAAGGACATACTAAGAGAAGAACCTTGCTATAAAACCAGTTGAGGAGGGGGGAGGGAAATTCGTTCATTTACCCCTTGCAATATGTCTTTCTTGAGTTCCTTCATGTCATGCAAGGGCAGGTGGCTGGGTGACAGAAGAGTGGCAGTACATAAAAGATAAATATAAATAAGAGATATTCTTATCATCACAGGGTTAAAACATATATAATTAGAGTAATAATAGCAAAAATTTATCAAGCATTTTTCACGTATCAGATGCTGCTTTAAGTGCTTTGCAGTATAAATTCATTTCATAGCCACAACCTGTGCCTCTTCTCAGACCCACTTCAAAAAGCTGTAAATTTTCAGTGGTTTCTATGGGAACAAACTGGCAAAGTGGACAGTACTCTTAAAAAAAATAGAGATGCAGAGAACAAAAAAGATCTTGTCAAAAATAAAACCAGCTTCATCTCTAGAATTGCACACAATTCATAGTCAATGTAGTTATGTTTGCAAAGATAGAAACCAGGATGAATTTTCCCTCCAACATGTATATTCATCTCTTCTCCAGGGCAAATGGCCAAAACTGGTCAAGGGGAGGGAGGGTCAAACTGCAGGCAAACCACAAACTCTGAAAATTTCATCTTGGGTGTCCCTTGCTTCTACATCCCCTGTACCTCCCTCCTTTTTTCCTGAGCTCTCTCTTACACTCTAGCAGATAAGTCTGATTACTCCCATTTTAGAAAGGAGGAACCTAGGACACATATAGATTAAGGATCTGGCCCAAGGTGACACAGCTGGGCAATGGCAAAGCTACAGCTGGGCTCCTGGAGCCTGGCACAGAGTCCCTCCATTAAACAAACAAACAAACAAAAAACCACAATCACCCCATGCCATAGGAGCATACACGCAAGAGCAATTTCTTTTGTCTGCACAGTTGAAAAGGGTAGTAGAGAATAAGTGCCTTTTAAGTTGAGTCTTACAAGGTGGGGAGAAGTTCACCAAAGAGGAGGGAACACTTCACAGGCACCAACAGCTCGCGCATTATAAAGTAGCATGACGTTAGACAAATGCCAGGTGTTCCAGTGTGAGTGCATTTCTATCCATGCGTGTTTGGGGGCAGGGATACTATGACAAGTGGTAAAGCTGGGAAATTTAGCAGTGGTGAACTTGCAAAAGAACTTTTACTGTAACATCTCTCTCACATTTGTTTAGATTTAAGTAAACCCTTTAAGATTCCACTTAAGTATAATTTCTTTGAGGAAGTCTTCACTGTTCGCAAGAGATCCTTAGGAGCTCTGTCATGGAATACTCCATGCATTCCTGTATATTAACAGAATATGGTGCTGCAATTGGTAGTTTACTCATTTCTCTCCCTTACTGCTCTGTGCTGTCCTTGAAGGCAGAACATGAATTTTCATGCTGAATACCTATAGTTCCTTGAACAATGCCTGCCACATAATGGATGCTCAATAAAATCCATAACCTCTTTTCTGCTCAAGGACCTCATCCCTGCAAGTATTCCATCTTTCTCCTTCATTATCATTTTCCTTTCATTGAATTATTCTTATAAACCTAGAAATGGGCCCTTGTTTCTTCCTTATTAAAAAAAAAATGTTTTTGACCCCCATATCTCGCCTAGCTACTAAACTATTTTATCTTGTTTATGTTCACACGGAATGTCTTAAGAGTAGTCAGTTCTTGCCCTCTTGACTTCCTCACTTCCATTGTCCCTTTGACTCACTTCAAACAAGCTTATATCCCTACCACCCTCTCCACCAAACCAGCTCTTGCCACAATCATAATCTTCATCTTGCCTAATTCAAAAGTCATTTCTCTGTCGTCACCTTGCTTGATTAATTTCTCTTCTTGAAACACTTTTTTCTCTTTCCTTCTATGACACCACATTTTCCAGAGTGCCCTGAGACTTGGTTCTAGTCTCCACTGCCTTATTTCTGTATAAACTCCAAAAATGAATTCATGGTTTCTCCCTTCAAAACTATTCCTTCCACGTTCTTCTCCATCTTAGTGCCCCACCAGTTGTCCAGTTAATCAGTCTAAAAACTGAGATGCTATTTTTCACACCATCCTTTTGGAGGGAGTAAGACTAAGTCTTAACACACATATTCCATTAATGAGTCTCATTAGCTCTACCTCCAAATTCTAACTGGAATCCATTCACTTAGCTCTATTTCCCTGGCCGTCATTCTGGTGCATACCACCACCCTCTGTCACAGACTATGGCAAATTCCTCCTATCTTCCCATTTCCATTCCGAACTCTTCAGATCCATTTGCCACACAGCAAGCAGAGTGACTACTTCTTTCTCATTCTTTAGACCATTTTGTCTTGAAATAAAACACATATACTGAAAGTGTATAAAATATAAATGTTTGGGTCAACGAATTTTAAGGCAAATATCCATGGAACCACTCCCAGTTCAAGATCTAGGCTCTTACAAGCACAAAATATTGAAAAAGCTCAAACCTTAACCAGCTCTTCCCCTCCTACAAATACATGCATAGAAATAAAATTACTTTTATTTACAATTTTGCCATTTAATTACGCATCTGTCAGCTAAAACGGAACTACATACTATGCATTCTTTTTAGCCCTTGCTTCTTTCATTTAATGTTATATTTGTGAAAATCATGAATATTATTGTCTATAACTATAGTTAATTTATTTCCATTGCTGTATAGTATTCTAGTATGTGATAATCTCATAAATTATCCATCCTATTGTTAATAGAAATGTAAGTGTTCCTAATTTTGGATATTGCAAACAACAGTACTCTGAACATTCTACTCTGAACATGTCTGTTAGTAGACAGGCACACATTTTTCCTGGATACATATCTAGCAGTGGACTTGTGATATAGATTATATATATTTTCAAACCTCATAATTTTTTTCTAAACTGATTATTCCAAATTGCAAGAACAGCGCATCAAACACTTGTCTCTTCACCTAGATTCACTAATTATAACTGCCATAAATGTTGTGCTCTTCCTCACAGTAATAACGTATATTCATATATTATTTGTCACTATGTATGTTTACTTATCATTGGTCATTTTAAAGAAGCACTTCAAATTAATTACAAATATCATGACTCCTTAACCCTAAGTACTTCACCACATATCTTAAGAGAACATTTCCTGAAATATCATATTTTCTTATATATGATCAAATTCAGGAAATTTAACAGAAATAAGATACAGTTAATATAGTGCTTCTCAAACTTTAGTGTGCATAGAAATCATGTGGATATCTTGTTAAAATGTGAATCTAATCCATTAGGTCTGGGATGGTGCTTATGATTATGCATTTTTAGTAAGCTCACAGATGAGGCTAATGCCTCAGATCATACTTAGTTAAGTACCATACATATTCAAATATTTCTGATGGTGTCAATAATATCATTCAGAGCATTATCTTTTCTAATGTAGAAACAATCCAAGATCAACTGTTGCATTTAGCCGTCACAATGAACTTCATTTTCAAAGAACACTTCACTGGGCTAAAACTAAGGTTGCCGATTATCTTTCACACACTGAAATGTACTGTTTCATTGCCCTTTACTAATTTTTTAAGTAGGCACCACACTGAATGCAGAGCCCAAAGAACTTGAACTCACAACCCCCAGATCGAGACCTGAGCCAAAGTCAAGAGTCAGATGTTCAAACAAAGGAGCTACCCAGGCACCTGTGTCCTCTTTTTTTTTTTTTTTTTTTTACCTGTATCCTCTTTTAACTTTTAAGAGCTATAATGCTTTTGAGAAATTAGCTTTTAATTTCAATATACTCTTCTCATCTTCCACTTTTTAAATTTTTTTAAATTTTTATTTTATTTTTTCAGTGTTCCAAGATTTTCACGATGATTTGTTTTCTGTGATTCTACTGTCATTCGTTTAGGTATTGATTAGTTTTAACTTATTTTGCTATAGTTTTATTGGATTTCTTGAATCCATGATTCATCAGTTTTAGAACACTGTTAGTCATTAACACTTCAAATGTGATTGCCCTGTTGTCCTCCCTCCGTGGTAAGGATATGTTAGATTTTGCAGTGTCATCATTCTCTTGCCCATTCCCCTACATCTTCTATTGTTTTGTTTCTGTCCTTTTTTATAGATATATAATTTTCTCATCTATGTTTAATACGGTATTTAACAAATCCAATGAGTTTGTAATTTTTTTATTATACTTGTAGTCTGAGAATTTATATTGTTTCCTTTCCTATTGTGTCACTTTTTATTTTTTTAGAGATTTTTTATTATTACTTATTTGACACAGAGAGAGAGCACAGTAGGGGAAAAAGCAGGCAAAGGGAGAGGGAGAATCAGGCTCGCTGTGAGCAGGAAGCCTGATGCAGGGCTTGATCCCAGGACCCTGGAGCTGAAGGCAGACCCATGACCTGGGCTGAAGGCAGACACTTAATTGACTGAGACACCCTGGGGCCCCTGTTGTGTCACTTTTTAGAATGTCATGTTTTCTACCAACATTTTGTGTCTTGTCTTTTGTCTCTTTGAAGAAAAAAAGTAAAATTTTAATATTTCATTTACAGTATCTAGAGTCTTTGGGAGCCTGTTTTCTATTTTTGATGCTTCTATTATTTCTTATTCACTTTTTTTTTAATCTGCATACATCTGGTTCTTTGTTTCTGTGCCAGACATTGGTTTTTTTTTTTATTATGTTCACTTAGCCACCGTATAGTACATCATTAGTTTTTGATGTAGTGTTCAATGATCCATCCATTAGTTACATATAATACCCAGTGTTCATCACAACACATGTGTATTTTTAAAAAATATTTATTGGATTAACTGGGACCTAGAACGATGTTCATTTCCTTGACAGGGGACTTCACTTGGTTTTACTTGGTGCCTGTGGGACCTACAATCAGGAATTATATTAATAAAATTATAGGACTTGAGAATTCACAAGTCAGTGAGAGGATTCAATTTTCTGCAGCACAATCGCAATAGCCAGGTGGCAAGTTTGTCCTTCCACGAAGGGTGCTGCTCTTTAGGATTTTCAGGGAAACTCCTATACTTCTGCTGGCCCTTCTAAGCTGTCAAAAGGTCTGCTCCTCTCACTGAGATGTCTTTTCTGATCGGCAAATGCCTCTTCGGTAAAAGTGGTCCCCAAATGCTAGGATCTCCAAGATGCTGTTATAATAATACCTCATGGATATTTTAGTTCTCCAAGGCCTTCCAGCAGATTAAAACACAAAAATTGGTTTATGTTTTGTCCTCAATGGTATGACTAGTCTCAGCTACTAGTTTACCAGTTCCAAAGGTTGGATTCTAAGTAATATTTTTCAAATATGTGTAATGGAATTTAAACTTGAAGCATCCAACAATAGATATTAAATACAAAAGTGATTAAACAAAGAGGCAGATTTTTCAATGTAGGTGTAATTTTTCAGAGAGCCAGTTAGATAACTGGCCTACAAGAAAGACAAAAATATGTTGACAGTAATGCAATGTGGATTTTCTCAAGCCCAGAGAAACGATTTATGAGACTAGTTTGAGAGTTTGAGAAACATTCTCTGCAGTTGGAAAACATGGAAGAACAATGCTGACTCATGGAGAAGAATCCAAAGAGGAGAGGACTGTTAAAGCATCTTCTAGTGGCAGAGTAAAATGGTTTATCTTGGGATTAACCACTCTTAGTGATGATCAAAGATGCATGAAGGCTAGGGACCAGATATGGAACCCATAGTAAATATATGAACTTAGGATCATGTTTAAAATGATCCTGCATCAAAAGGGCTGCTTTCAGAACCAGTGAAATTCCAATAGAGATTCTATGTGATGTGGACAGCCAGAAACCTAGAAGATGAGGGGCATAAGAAACAGCAAGTCAAAGAAGAGGTAATTCCCAAATGAAAGGAGGTACAGTCTGTGGGCCCAGACAGGGAGTCTCTGAAGAACCCACAAAAGCCATAGGAGAGTCACTTCATGTATCTTTCAGGTGTCAGGAAGGCAAAACTCTCTTCTAATAATATTAGCCAAATAAGAACCCTCTGTTCTACTACTCCTCTTCTTTCATGCAACTATAATCCTGGAAATCTCAATAAGCATCTAGGAAGCAGGAGAACAGGTGAGCAAACCAGAAGGATGAATCTGATTGCACTCTGCTCCCTGAAAATGGGATTAGTCTTTCCTTTCTTTCTTTTTTTTTGTTTTGTTTTGTTTTCTTTTCTTTTTTTTTAGTTTTTTTTTAGTCTTTCCTTTCAATGAAGGTTGAAGTCTTGCTTAATATACCGGAATGGACATTCAGCTTTTTTTTTTTTTTAAGATTTTTTTATTTATTTATTTGACAGAGGCCACAAGTAGACAGAGAGGCAGGCAGAGAGAGGGGAAGGGAAGCAGGCTCCCTGCTGAGCAGAGAGCCCGATGTGGGGCTCGATCCCAGGACCCTGGGATTATGACCTGAGCCGAAGGCGGAGGCTTTAACCCACTGAGCCACCCAGGCACCCCGTCATCCAGCTTTTTTTCTTTAATTTAATTTTATTTTTTCAGCATTCCAAGATTCATTGTTTATGCACCACACTCAGTGCTCCATGCAATATGTGCCCTCCTAAATAACCACCTTTCTTTATTGAGTTTATATTTGTGGCTTAAGGAAATCACAGGGCTTTCTGTTACCTATGAATCCCTGGAAAATTCATGGAGGAGAGGGAGAAATTTTCAGTGAATGAATTTTAAAGGGTCAGTGAGAGATAAAAATAAGTTGAGTTTTTAAGGAGATCCCGCTTTTCTAAGAAAAAAAAGTGACATCAAAGTTTTAGTAAGCTGACTACAGAAGGAGGAACTATAGTACAGACAGGATGGAGAAGAGGCTGAAGTCAAGAAGGCCAGAAAAATCCCTTATTATAATAACCCTATGTGAGATAGTAAAAAAAATGGGGAAGGTTTTTAGGCTCTGGGGCACCTGGTGGTAACAGATATTTCTGTCACCCCCTGAACTATGGGGATATAAGAAGAGAAAAAAAAAAAAAAGTCAAACCCTCTATTTCACTTTTAGTTTATTTTAGTATTGACTTCAACTAGTTGTTAACTTTCCCCTCATTTTCATTTACTTCATCTATAAAATGGGAAAAATAATACTTGAGGAATGTGATAAAATATATAATGACACATGACTCACCATAAGTCAGTGAATGAAAATGAGTTATCTAAAAGAATGCATAAATGGATGCCCAAATCTGGTGTTAAAAGCACAAGAGATAAGCTAGATGTTACATTAGATCTGAACCTCCCCGTGTAAACATTGTGTGTGCGTGTGTTCTTTTAATAATCAAAGCCATGTTTAAACATTAAAAAGATGGTTTTCCTGCCTCAAGGACCAGCCTGGAGAATCTACCTAGAGGGGCACAAACCGGTTGGGGTAAATGATACTACTTGCTATTCAGGTTAGTGTTTACCAGCAAGCATGCAGTCAGAGCCCTGTGCTAACAGCTGCTAGCAAATCTTCCCGTGATGGCTGAGCTGAAATGCCTACCAAGTCAGTTGCTGGCTTTCATTAGATTCTCTTAGAGTCAAATATTAAAATAAGGCCACCTGATAGAGTCATCTTAGATTCCTGCAGGACGGGACTGGCAGTGCTAGGAGCAAAATGAGGTGCAGGTGGGAGAGCATAATAAGTTCTGCAATTTACAAGTGTTAATATGAAAAATCAGAATGTGAACCTCATTGGAAAGGATCTATAGGCTATTTATCTACTCAAAGTGACCTTGTAATCTATCAGTCATTAAAGTGATAGCAAAGAACATGAATGCCACCCTGTGGCTACCAGCAGAAATTAGACTTAATATAAAATAATTTTACATAATTAGAGGGTAATGAGAATGTGATTAAAAGAAAGCATGCAGATGCCAGAGAAAAGAGAAGAGCCAGGATAAACAGTTTTCACTACTAATATATGACTTAAGGAACCATTACCCAAAATACTAAGGAAAAATCTCCCTGGTCTCTAAATAATGAAAGCAAAAATAAATAAATAATAAATTCTGATTGTAGACTCACAAAGCATTAGACAAAGATACAAATAAATTACTAGTAATAGAGAAGAGATCAGAGAAGGAAAGGTGGCTCTTCTGGCATCCTTATCACTCAAGTGTACTAAGATTATGTGAGATCCTCACATATACACAAAGATGATTACTCTTTCATGCCCACGTGCATCTTCCTACACACAGATATGCGTATTCCAATACACAGACACATAGACACATACATGTATTCTTCTGTGAGTTTTCCCTGCATTTGACTACTGCAAAGACAATTGCTAACTTCATTCATTTATTCACCAGATTTTCACAGAGCCAGATACTACCTTAAGTTCTGGGGCTACAACAGTAAAGGTCCCTGCCCTCACTGAGGTTACATTCTATGTGGACCAAACCACAACAAAACAAGTGAACACATTTCAGGTGGTAAACAAATCCAAGGAGAAAAAGGAAACAATGTAAATGGAATAGTGAGTGCTGGAGGATAAGGGGGAGATGAGAGGAGAAAGATTCTTCAAGACATTTAAAAGCCTGAAGCATGTAATGAGGGAGGAAGTCATGTGTATGAGGCAAGGAAATATTCCAGCAAAGGAGAATGCAGTGCTAAGGCTCTGAGGTCCAGTTTGCTTAGTGTGTTTGTGGAACAATGAGGAGGTCCACGTGCATAGAGCAAGCGGAGGAGGAGAGTTTGAGGTTGAGGAAGGAGAAGTTAAAACAATGCGAGGGCAGCTAAGCACACAGGGCTTTTTGGACAATTTTGAGCACTTTGGCTTTTACTCAAAATTAGGGTTTTCTGACATGCTATGCTTTTTATTTTTAAGGAATCAGTCTGACTTCAGGGTGGAAAAGGAATTATAAGAACAAAAACAAAGTAGCTATTTGAGTAGTCCAGCAGGTGATGGCTGTGACTTGATCCAAGATAGTAACAAGGATGTGGTAAGGTTAGTCAGATTTTGGGCAGAAAATAAATATAGAATAAAAGTCATTCACAATTGGATTCAATATAGGTATGCAAAAAAAGAGAGAAAGAGGGTGGGGGGGGGAGAAAGATTGAAGGTTTTGGCCTGAATCATCAGAAGAAGTAGTCATTCACTGATTTGAAAAAGACTGAGGGAAGAAGCATGTTTAGGTGAAGAAATTGGGAGTATTGCTCGGGACATGATAAGCCTGGTGCATTTTTTTAGCTGTCTAAATACAAGCATTGGTTTGAGGAGTAGGATTACCAGATTTAGCAAGTAAAACACAGATATCCAGTTTAAATCTGAATTTCAGAAAAAAAAACCTTTTAATACACTATGTCAGAATATTGTATTTACTTATGCTAAAATGTTATTTATTGTTCATCTGAAATTCAAATTTAACTGGATGTCCTGTATCTTATCTGAAATGCTGGTCAAGGCGGCATTAGAGTTTCAAGTATGGAGTTTCAGGAAGTTCTTGATGGGGATATAGATAGAGATGTAGGAATCATCATTTAGAGAGACAGTATTTAAAAACGAAGATCTCTAGAACAGAGATGAAAGTTAAGAATATGCTTTGGGCCGCATTCATAAATGAACAGCACAGTGCGGTTATCAGACTTTAAGCCATTTCAGTCTTCATTAGGCTTTGGACCTAAGCCATAGAATTATCCACATATGAACCTCTCAAAAGCAGACAGAGGCCAGTGAGAAAGCTGCATTTCTTTCAAGGTGTCTCTAATAACCCTTCTTCCCATACATTATCCCTTCTATCACTTCATGAGCCTCTCTAAGAGACAGTGACAAACAGGCTGACTTCTCAGTGTCAAGATTTGATGGGAAGAATCTCACACCTCCATCCTAGGTCACCATAGTAACAAAGGTTCTGAAATCATTTAATCTACTTTCAGATTCCATCTCCAAGGTGAGCAAAACCAATGTAAGAGAAGAAATATTCGGCCAGTAAGGCCAGGGGAATATTTAAGTTTTAATGCCAGTGTTTTGAACTTCAAGACAAAGAGCATGAAGGTTTGTGTAGCTCTCTATCTTATTTCACTTAGAAATACTTTGGGTTTCTAAATGGAAGAACAGAGAGTCACCTGGAAATTAATGGGCAGTCAATGTGGAATAAATGAGTCAGATTAGCTGGTAACCCGACTACAGGAATGCAGAGCTTTACCCCTGTAAAGAGAGGCCAAGAGTGCCTGGCTGTTTCACCAGCCTTCCACACCCTTCCTCTCATTCCTCCTTCAGAAGTGACTTCAACGTCCAGCTGGATGCCTCCTCTTGTCCTTGCATAAGCTCATGGGAGTGGCAGAACACAGAGCTCACAGAGGAACCTGCCTTTGCTGCTGGACAAATCAGCATGTGTGTTTTGGTTCTGCTCTTCCTAATTGTGTAACACCTGGCATACAAGAATTTTGTATGGATTAAGTGAGATAAGCATGTTGATCTTCTAGCAGAGAAACTGCCACATGAAGAATACTCAATAAATGTTTGCTATCATTCTTACAATCACTAATGCTATAGAGGCAGTAAACACTCATATCTATGAGTGAAACACAGCACAATAACATTGAAAGCATGACAAAATGGAAAGAGAAGAAACAACAAGAAAATATCACCCAAGTCCTCTACATTTCATTTCCTCCCGAGTAGCCTGCTTTGTACTAAGTGAATTCCTCTTTAATGGAGTGACTGTGGTGGTAAACCATTGCTGCCACTCAGGGCCTAGGCCATGGCTTCAGGAATGTTCCACTATTCTATTATTCACATGGCTTCACTGAACATAATCCCCAGGCATTGTAACACTAATGAATTTGGGAAATTAATTTACAGAAAGAAATATAGTTAATGGGGGAAAAAAAAGTTATATAAACCTTAAGCAGGGAGGTTTCAAGTCACCATTAAAACCATCACCAAATCCTGCTTTCATCATGAGAAGATAACATTTGGGGGTAAAGTGGGGCTTGGAGGCAAAGACTCTGTACTCCCGAGTTTAGGCTTCCCTAGTCTCAGTGGGTATCTTCTCAACAGTCAGAAGTTCCTCTCTAAAACAAAGGGATTACTTAAAGAAAAGGCCTTGGGACTTTCCCATACCCCTTCTTGCACTGTTACCTAGCCTGGGCCACAGTGTCATTCCTGCCCCCTGCCTCCTGTCCTTTCCTCTTTACCGCCAGCAACTGTCTACACAGCTTCCACCTCGCCACACACTGAAATGGTGCAAACCTGCCCACCTGCAAAATGGCGATACTGTATTTCTTCCTGTCTGTATCACCTGGGTCAAGTTCATGAGCTGCCTCATCTGTAGACCGCAGAAGAAGAAGGAAACCAAATTCCTTCATACTATCTATCGATAGGAACACATGATGATATTTTTTTTTAGAGAAGCATGATAGATATGAATTAGTCCACATGACAAAAGTTAAACATTATTTATTTACTTATTTGAGATACTAAGTTGAACTATATGTTTTTATTTTTTTTGTTTCTGCAAATAAATTATTTGAGATACTAAGTTGAACTATATGAAATTGCTACTATTTGACTATTTTTCCCTACAAATACAGCAATCTCACATGGTTCAACCCAATAGACACATTACATTATTTTACAACGTGCATATTGCCTCTGGAGGAAAGAAAGTGGGACACTGAACCAGTATTTACCATCACAAAAAGACACTGGAGGCAATCAGTGTGATTCGGAGAAGCTCAAAAGTTCTCCAAACACTTTCTCAATATTCAGAATGAAGAGACCTGAGCAAACACCACATCCCCATTTTGCAGGTGTGAAGTTTAAAGGACCACTATTAATAAATTGACCAAACATAATGTAAATCGACAGCCAACATGTTTCTCATCGTTCAGTGCTAGTTCCTGGCACAAAAATATGTAAGATAAAAAGAGGGACCCTGTTGCAGAGAAAGAAAAGTTGTGAAAGAAAAGGTAAGGTGCCCAAGCACTCAGAGGACAGAAGAAGGGGTGCTGACTCAGTAAACACACACACACAGATGTCAGTAATTACAATCACTGACTCAAACAACGGGCTCACTCTAAGTTTAGAAATCAGCCAATTCATCTCAGTTCTCTCACCAGATTCAAAGTATGTGTTCCTAAGGCACCACTTCTGTGTGTCTGTCACTTTCTCTCCCTTCAAAAACTGTTCTTGCTGGGTAAATCTCAGCCCTGTTACATAAGAAAAGACTCCCGAGGACTGCTTTGAGGCAGGAAGGACTGCTTTGAGGCAGGAAGAAAAGAAAATCAATGAGTCACCATGGAACAGAAAACCAGGAGGCTCAGTTCAAAGAGACAACCTAAAGAGTCCTTTTCCTTACTCATGAGGATGGCCAAGACGCTTACGTACCTACCAAATGTGGGCCAGTCATTAGATGATTTACACCCATTCAAAATCTCAAGATTCAACCAGTATATTTCTATAAAATATTTCAGTTTTTTAAAACATAGTCCCAACCATTATCCTGTCACCCCATGAAACAGGAAGGAAAAGTAATGTTCTCCCTGTGAATAGGTAAGAAAGGTGGAAATTTTTTTTGTTGATAAGGAAACTGAGGCTCATGTGCTTACCCAAGACCTCACAGGCATTCCGAGAACCATGACCAGAATCTAGGCCTTCTGACAGTTCCACTTCAGAAATAACATGCTTTGGATCAAGAGACTAGCATCTGAGTGCCAGGTCTAGAACCAATTTCTCTGTATTCATCTGAGTCTCCGTTTTATGAAATGTGAACAAATGGGTCTATTTCACAGGGTCAGTGCTGTGCTTAATTACTGTTGGTTCTGTCTCCCCTGCCTCCCCAAGAGGGAAGAGGCTATGATGGAGAAGTAGAGTGGAAGCAGCCAAGAAAAGAATTTTGCAGGTCCATGTCCGAAATTACAAGAACGCCTTTTGAAGCTCTGGACCTCCTTCACAGTGTTGTTAACCCAAATCGCTTAGAACAGTGGTTTCAATCTGAAGCTGACATCCTTCAGGTTGTCCATTTTCTCCATTAAACATGAGTAATATGCTTTAACCTAGGGATTACATATACTCTAAAACCTAATTAAAAATGAATATTATAACCCACTCTCCTTATCCAACGGAAACAAAATACAAAAGAAGTTGCCCTAGAGGTTAATACAAAAAAAGAACTTATTATCTTGATTCTTTTACCTTTCTAAAACATTTCAGTTCAAACCTAAATTGAATACTGGATTAGCTTTAATGAGGGATGGTAACTTCTCGAAAAATACAATGTTGCCATATCTGAATTATCTTATTTATAGAGAGAATCAAAGGAACAAAAACCCTGAAACAGCAGATTACCTCAAAGAATTTTCTTGCGAGGTAGACTGGAATATGGGTGAGGTCATATGATTTTGGAAAATACAAACTACTACTTCATGAACATACACACCATTGAGGATGGTAAACACAGCAAGCTATCAGTGTGGTACAAATTAATTCACCAGCTAGTTGTCACCTACATTCTAAGTGGGACGTTAAGAGAGTGGGACATGGAAATAATAATCCTAACAATAAATAACAATTTTTATGTGACAACACTGAATTCAAAGGAAATACTCATTTCTCAGTTCTTTGGGGCAGCGTGAAATTCTGAGGGAAAGAAAGAAAGATCACCAACACGAACATATCCCCATTACCTTTCTCATGGATTGGACACTGTATTAAAGTGTGCAGGATGTTAACTGCTTTTTAAAATTTTATAAAATATATCTATTTATTAATTTTTTTCATTCAATAAATATTTTGAGCACCAACTATTTGCCATACACAATGCAAAAGCTTAGGAAGGAAAATAAGCTAATTGCTAGCTACCATTCCCAAATAGTTTAAAATACAGTGATATATAAACTTGTTTCAAAATAAGTTTCTATTCTCTGAACCACAGACAGAAGAGGCCTTAAGGAGTCACCAAATGAGCATTAAAAATTAATTGTAAGCACCTCAACTATCAGGCATTAGTTGAATGGGATATAGTACATGTCTTAATGGAATATGATGAAATAATTTAAAAATAACGTTGAGTTTTAAGAACATAAGAAATTGTTCACAATATATTAAATGAAACATCAGGTTTAAGATACACTATCTCTTATACCCCATTACTTAGGATCTTAAAATAACAAAATGATATATTTCATAATCATTTGGTCGGCTAAGGAGGCCTTCTGTTGCAGTCTTCTGGGATCACTGATGGAGGAATGCCATGAAATGGAGCAACAGGCTCACCTGGGACCTGGCTTATATGGGACATTTGGATGACTGGACTTCCCTATAAATGTGGTCTTATATCCTCATGAAGGTTAGACCAGGTGACTATCAAGCCTTCCACTTGCATCAGGCTTCTTGGTGTCCCACTGGCTGGTAAAAGTCACTGGGCTAATCCCAAAGTCAATGTGGGAGGGACAGGCATACATAGAGGGATGACTCATCAGCAGCCATATGCTATCCACCACAAATTACACACCATTATGATCACATTCTAACACACATACATTTCACACACATAGTCTGAAGGAGTTCAAATAAAATTTTCTGTGGATATGGCCCCATCCAACAACATAGAATTGGCTCAACCATTAAAATATCTGAATGATGCACATTTCATAGCAAAAATACCACTTAGAGACAATGTCATCCTTCTCTCCCTCAATCTTTTGAAAGAAATTTGCAACACCCCCATGGCTCTTTTCTTACAACTTTGCTAAATATCACCCAACCATTTAGTTTTGAAGGTTTGAAAATTACATGAGTCATGTGTTATTCATCAAAGATTATAGTAATATTAGAATGCCTTCAGGCAATGATTTAAATATACACACATACTTGTAGCCAAATGAAGTTATACTTAAGAGGGTCACCTCATTCTTCAGTAACTCCCACCACTAAAGCTACTGTGCTTTCTGTCTTCTGATTGTCCTCACCCTTTTTGTGGTCAGTCACTTCCTTTGTTCCAAAGCCTCACCTCACTAGGCCAGCCCAGGCTTATAGCTTCTTTTTTTTTTTTTTTTTGCAGCTTGTTCAGTCACCTGGTTTGTACTGTTCTTCAGGGGCTTATCTTGCATACATGCAGGCCCTGAATGAACCCTGTGATTACTTGAATATTTGAAACCTCTCAGAAGCCTGAGCTCTGTGTGTAGTACTTGAACACAAGCTTTGATTATCTAAGTGCCTTGAAATTTCAATTAGCTGAGCCTTTGGATTTTCAGAGGTAAGGAGCAATCCCAGTTTCCGTCTTTTCCTGGGCAGCAGGAGAGACAGGTCTATGCAGATCTCCTGCTTATGAACAGTCCTCATTTTTTCCTACGCAGTGACACCACTTATTGGTAAGAGAACTTCCTTACAAGTAGAAGTTTTAGCAGGTGCACCTCACTTTGGAAATTTGTGAAGGCCATTTGGCAAGAAGGCATTTTAGTAAATGAAGAAACATCTCTGCAGTGGTAGATTTTACTCATCACAAATAGAACAAACTCATTTGGAAGACCCCTTCTCCTTCCCTTCTATCCTCTTCCTGAGTGTCTTTTCTATCATCTGGAGAGGAAAGAGGGTGGCTTTATTGGAGACAAGACTTACACAGTAACATCTCCTGGAGCAAGAAGGGAGGCAGGCAGCTCTGGGTACATTATGGAGATGTAAGGAAATGGAGTTGTTTCAAAAGCAGTAAAAGTTTCCTTTATATAGTCTCCTCTTTTTTTACAACAGTTGTTTAAGTCTGAGTATTTCCTAGCTTTTTGTAGATGATAAAATGGATGGAATATTTATCTACTAAAATGCATGCTATTAAACAAGCAATTTTATTTTGAAAAAAAGGTGCATCATCACTTTCTTCCACCAGCATCCAAAGTAGGATTGACAAGCCTTTTCTTTTTTCATTCTCCCTTCTGCTGTCTTTTTTTTTTTTTTCCATCTCTGCCACTCCTTCAGGGTTCAGTGTCCATGTTTGTGCCCCGACACCCGCCAGAGGGGTGTGGTGATCTCATCATTGTGGTGCGGATCTCATCATTGTGGTGCGGATCTCATCAGCATGCTGCTGATCTCATCATTGTGGTGCTGATCTCATCATTGTGGTGGTGCTCCCCAGTTGTTTGCCTTCCTTATCGTGATCCTCTTCCTGTAGGACTCGATTGGAGAGGAGACTGCTTGCATTCAAAGCCTGGCTCCACCACTTCTTAGGTGGCCAAACTTCAAATTGTTTGACTTGCGTGTGCTTGGATTTGTTTCAATCTATGACCAAACCTACCTTGTAAGTTTGTTGTGAGATTAAATGAGTTGACACATGAAAAGCACTTTGAACACCATTTATCACATTACAAGCACTCAGTGAATGTCATCATTATATCTGTATTCATTTCTTAAACCATTTGAGAGTGGTGTCCATGTCTAACGTCTCCCCTACAGTATCTGACTGAGAGGAGCTTATTGACTCCATGACTAAGGATGCTTGGACCAACCTAAGAAATGGAAAAATAGATCTATAAAAGGAACTAAAGATTCCTTAAAGAACTTAATGCTGCCAAATGTTATAGAATCCTGGAAACTAAAAGGGAATTAGAGATGGTCCAACCTAATGTCTATCAAAGTTAGAAATATCAATCAGAATAACCTGGAGAGATTACATTTGCATTCTGTCCCCACTAACACACTTACATACATACACCATCAACTCTTCCACCTCCACCCTACCTGGCATCCACCAAACCTCAACCCCAGAATCTGTTAAGATTCATTGAAAGCCTATGTGTAGTTTGAAAAAGCAACGAGATGATCTGAGATATTTCCACCCACTCCTTGCCCACTGGAGTCTACATATCCTAACTCTCTCAGTTTGTGGAGAAGAAAAATGATACCAGAAGAGGAACAATGACTTTACCAAAAACATGCTTCTAGTTATCGTGGACTAGTGCTTCCCTGGCTCTTTCCCCACAGCTGCTGACTTAGGGTATCCAGCTTCTTGTGATCAACACTTGCCCCTAAGTAAAATAATTTCTGGCAGTCCTTGGGAGATATCCTATGCATTCTCAAAATCAAACTGTCCTAACAGCTACTGAGTGGTGTCTCTGTTCCTCTTCTTCCACTCTTGGTCAGCTCTTTGAATTACTAACTCATGTTCCATGTAACGCTGGGCCCATGGCACCTACAGGTCCTTTGGCACGTTTCAGTCTCCACTGCTGCTTCTGCTGAGCATGCATACTGCCACTCCCATCGGTGCTGCTATTTTCCACTTGGCACCACTTGCCTATCCCTGGGCACTGTACCCCCACCAATGCCTGGGACGTTTATACGGCACCAGAAGTATGTGCTGTGTAGTACGTCTTGTCACACAGAAGACCAAGGTAGTGCAACTTGTGTCGCAGTCTGCCCCAGATTGCAGAATAACTCTTCCTTTCCTGTTCTTGCTTATGGCTCCTGTTTTCCACCCTTATGTCTCTTGCTTGACTTGTGTGTAAAAATGAATAGATAAAAAATACAGTAGAGAATACAGACAACTAAGAATCAGAGGTCCTAACCACCCTACTTTACTGCCTATGACAAAATAGTTTGCAAGCTGGCTAAAATTTTACGTACAAATGTTGCATGTACATGAATTTTTCTTTCTGGTTAGAAGTATGAGATACCGAAAGGGGCAAAGGAGGCCATAACTTTAAGTTGAGGTTTCCTTTACAAAGCCCTACAGTCTCTTATGAAAACAGACACTTGCTACATCTACCCCTCTGGGTCACCACACCTGCCAACACATGTCTGAACCTCATAATGGACACAATGCTCAGGCTTCCGCTCTATCAGCTGTAAGTAGCACAATCAGGACCATGTGTTTAGCTGTGCTGAGCTGATTGAAGCAACAATATCACGTGCCTCTCATTTTCCTAACTGAAGTCTTTCTGGATAATGGAAGACCCTATGAAATTGGGGGGCTGGAGCTATGTAAACTGAAAGAATCCAATCCATGGGACTGTCAAGAAAGGTGATAAGCCCAGTTTGGTGGAAGCCACCTCTCTGGGGCTGATGACAAGTGCATCCCTCCCCACCTGTGTCTGCTCAGGCAGCCCCATGGGGTGGTTTAGCACGCTGCAGCTGTGCAGATTTCCATCTCTGATAAAACTTTGCCTGAGAGCTATTTGCTGATGATTGTCAACAATCAAATGAATTATAGATGATGTTGGTAAACAAAATGCTGCCTTGATGAATGATGAGTTGGCTCTATTCTGACATGACTGCTAAGTCATTCAAAGCGCTGATTAAACCCATTACTGTAAAATAATCACCATCCATTACCTTTAATGTCGTGAACTGACAACCTAGTTAAGGCAGCTGATGGTGTCAGCAAAGTGATTTGTTGTACTGCATGTCCATCGGCAATAAATCACTCCGATAAATCAATGAACAGTAGCAATAAAACAATATATTTTCATATTTCTTGACATTCAATTACAGAGTATGTATACTGACTTATTCTTAAACACAAACACCGATATGGAAGGATTCAGCGTTCACCAGCAATGAACACAGGATTAATTCTATGTTAGCCTAGACTGGAGGAGGCTTGTATAATTGTGTGTGTGTGTGTGTGCGTATGTGCGTGTGTGTGCGTGTGTGCGCGCGTGTGTGCGTGTGTGTGTGTGTGCCTTCTTCAGCTACTTACAATAGTTGCTGCTGCCAAGATAACACATTACAGAGCATAATGATACTAAAGATGCTTCTGGTCCTTAACTTAGATAAGGAAAGGCAGTAACACAGAATAAGGACCAATGGACACAGAATTAAGAGACCCCAGAGCACATTTTAAACCAGCTGTTTGACCTTGCACAAGTCACTTAACCTTTCTGGGATTTAGTTTCTTCAACTTTAAAGTAGGGATGATACCTGCCTACTTTAGAGAGTGATTTTATCAACCAAATGACGAGGTGACATACAGAAGAATCCTTTGCAAAAATGGAACACCTTCTTCAAAATTTAGTTGTCATTTTCCTTATTCCGAAGCCACTGTTAACTTTAAAACTGTCACCTTATATTTCGAGGGCTCTTTCCAGGTCTGGAGGTCTCGTATGCAATTAAATCTTTGCTAACTCGATTTTTAATACCGTAATACTTTATGTACTTAATCTTTATTTATTCACTGACACTATCTAGCACTTAATTTTTACCAAGTGATGTTCTAGATCTGAAGAGGACAGTAATGAAAAAAAAAAGTTCAACATTTAATGATGGAAATGGAAAAGATGAAAATAACAGAACTTGCATTAAAAAAATCATTATACAAAAGTCAATTCCCCCCAAGCCCCAAAACTATTTTAGTTTAGCCATTATGGTAGAAATTTTGAAAATGATAATGCATACTTCTGAGTCTTCAGCTGAGTTTCACAAATATTTTTCAGTCAACTCTTAGATACAAGGGGCTGTACAGATTAGACATACATATACGATTTAGACCCTCACAGGACCTTCTTTCTAGCTGAGAGGAAAAATACCAATAACTACAATAGGAGACAGAATTTGTGGAGAACGGTCAAAACAGTAACCACTAATCTTCTTTAGGATTAGAAAAGAAATTACATCTGATTGGGCAAATAAAGAGAAGCACTAAGGCAGGACTGGCACTCAAAATGGTTCTATAAGAAGCAATAAAATTTAAATAAGTTGAGCAATGTGATGAGGGCTGGAGGAATGGATCCTTATAAGAAAGAAGTTTTTAATGGACAGATAAACAAAGGCTAGTGTAAGGTTATGGGAGAACACAAAGAGATAGGGAAGTTGGTGAGTTCCCCTACTTTGGTGATGCATCAGTTCAGAGAGGCTAGGTTGTGTTGTGGTTACAAATTAACCCCCAGAATCCCAGTAGCTCAAGAACACACCAACACATGGAAGGTTTATTTCTTGTTCACAATGCATTTTGTAGCTACATGATCTGAAATGTGCAGCTTTCTTTGTTGCTTCAGGAGAATAAAGAAGCATGGAGAATTCACACCTGTTCCTCTGTGCTCTGGCACAGAAGAGATACATGTCTTTTCTGCTAACAGCCAATTAACCAGAACTAGCCATTTGTCCTACTTAACGGCAAAGAGCCAAGAAGTGTAGAGAAGGTTAGGTTCTTTGGTGAGCATTACTATCTGCATCATGGCTGGACTATAAAACATGTACAAATGAAAGCAAAAAAAAATGAGAAATATCAATCACTTCTAGCCAGGATAAATAATTTGCACTTACCTTGATAGGAATTGGCATGTCCACTGAAAGTGTTTGATCAGAGGAATGACCTGATTGGGTTTGATTAAATTCGGTTGTAATCCTGAAGGTGGTGATCTGGAGAGAGAGAGAGAGAGAGAGAGAGAGAGAATTAAAGCTTAAATTTGGTGCCATAGCCATGAAAATGGAAAGAAGAGAACATACATAATGAAATTACAACAGTAAAACCTATTAGATTTGGCCATTAATTGAATGTGGGACCTGAGAAGTGTGGAGGAAAAGAAAAGAAAAAGGAGAGATCCCGTGACTTGAATAAAGCTAATGTCATTGCACAAGTAGTCTGGAAGTCTAATACACATTAGAGATGCCCTGTCTAGGAGCTAAAGGTTATCATTATGAGAGTCACAGTGTTGAACTGAAGAACAACCACTACAGCAGAAGCCAGAGAAGTGAGTCAGGTCTAGCGCACCTTCACATCCATTCAAAAGCTGCTTAAGATTTCTAATGGGCTACTCTTTTATTTCTTTACCAATATCGTGGTCACACAAATCATCACTAAAAGACACCATGTGTCTTATACATCAGCAAGCACGGTGTTTTTACAAAATTAACATGTCTCACTACCCATGAATAATTACTGTTAATAATGGTAAATACAACTCTGAAGTTTTTATTTATAGCGTAATGGAATCAGGGGGCTTCTGTTCTGCCTCTTACAGTCACTAGATATCAGAACTCAAGGAAATTACTTCATGACTCTGTATTTCGATTTCCTCATGGGATATGTGCTGTTTGCTAAAAAGTCATCTTCTCTGTGAGGTCTTTTCTGGTCATTCCACCTAAATATCAATGGTCACCCTCCTACCAACATTACATATACTATATACATATTTTTTATACTGGAATATGCTCTATGTTTTTCTTTTCAGTCTTGTGAATAGCCTGTCTCCCCCAGTAGAATGCAAGTTCCATAAAAATGGAGATATTTGTCTATTTGGTCATAAATATCAGTACACAGAGGTCTGTCTATAAATGTAATAAGAAGAAGAGTATCATTACCATAAAAGAGCTTGTAATTGGACTTGGCAGCAAATTGAATTTAGCCTGTTGTACTAGGTTTTTTTTGGAACTCAAATAAAGCAAATTCCCCTGACCCTAAAAAGATTTCTACATGATAATTGTTAATATATGCTTAATATTCCAATATAGATGTTCCTCAAATTTACTTTGCCACTTCCTATATCTTCAGTAATTGAATTGTCATCTTACTATGAACCATACTATAATAAATACCATCAAACATATAATTTTGCATTCTTCTCACATCCTTTATTTTATTCCTAAAAGAGGAATGCTTAGGTAAAAGCATATAAACATTTTTCAATTTAAGTGTTTTTTTTTGCCAAATTATCTTCCAGAAAGGCATTATTATTTTATATTCTCCTTAAATAGAGAAAGCCTCACAATGATGGATGGCCCCTTAGGTTGATGCTGGTTTAAATGTTACCTTAACGACCTCTGTTTGAAGGTGCTGGGCAACTTACTGAACGTAAATACAACAAGGTCGTAATTTCCACATCTGAAAAATAGGTAACTTAATGATATTTATTTCATGGAGTTATTCTGAAGATTAAATGTGAAAATATACAGTGAAATGTAAAATGGGGCCTGATATATATAGTATGTATTAAATAAAATTTAGCCGTTGTTATTTCAGTGTATAAGAAAGTCTCTTCCCCATACCCTTATCAACATTGGATGTTTCTATTTTATAATCTCAAAGCCGAAACATCTTTATATTATTCATCAAATTAGCATTTATTTGATCATTAGTAAGGATGAACATGCTTTCTGATGGTTATTTCATTTCTCTATTGGGGCTGTCATCTATTACTGACCTGTAAAATTTATTTCAGCATTAAGAAAGTTAAACCTTTATCTGTCAAATGTATTATAAATGCTTTTCCAGATTGTGATGTGCCTTTTAGTTGGGTCTACGGGTTTAATTGCCTTACTAAATCTAACATTTTTTTTTTATCAAATCTATCAATATTTTCCTTTTTGAGTTTCGTGTTGAGGGTATGCCTAGGCAGTTCTCCTTAACCAAGTGTAATTATTCACTTATTTCTTCAAGTCCTCTCAAGCTTCTGTTATTTATATTTAAAATTTCAGTCCATCTGGAATTTATTTTGGTTTAAGGCACGCAGTAAGCATCTAGATTTTTTTAACATGCTAATTCAATTCGCTCTGTTGTCTGCTCATAATTTCTGTTCTTTTTTTTTTCTGATAAGCTAAGGCAGAACCAAAGGTACCCAGAGTAAAAGGTTAACGAGATTAATTATATCCACATTATTATTTTATGCAACAGTCTAATTCATAGACTCTGACCTGACTTCTCTAAACTTGTTAGTAAAATTTATTAAGGTAACAACTTGCCCGTGTAACAACTAGTTTCCTGATGGTTTTCCCCTTTTTGGTTCTGCCGAAACTGGTCTTCAGGCTGAAGTTGCTCCAATACCAACAACACTATAACCATTACCTTCTCAGAAGTGGGCACTGATATTTCATGCAGGAATGTTGATGTCTTTGGAGAAAGTCGCAGAGAATTCCTAAATCTATAAGAGACTACTACCCTGTAGATACTTGTTTTAGGGGACTTTGCTTTGAAAAGTCAATTTTACCTACCTTTCTCCCATTATCTCAAAGAGATAATATCTCTCTAATAGAAGTCAGAATTTGATGTTTCAAAACACAATTGATTTTACTGATTTTTTTTGTCTTCCAGCCTACAGAGTCAATTTTTCCCAAAGAGTCCTCCAAATTTATTAATATTGGCAATTTATCTGAAATAAAACAAGCAGGCTTACTTAAGACCTCTTTCAGGCTGTGGTTCTTTGGGCTCAATAAGTGTAAGATTTTTCTCCCTATGAATAGGATCTTAGGGGAGCAGGATTGTAATACAGAATACTGAAAGTTATTATCTATCTAATGGCCTTACATCCATTCCCCCATCCCAGGCCTTTAAGTCAATCTCCGGAATGTCTTCCGCCGGCTCATAAAAGCAAGTGTTCCTGACTAGCTGGTCCTGGAAGCTAAGGTCAGGGTCCTCTTTTCCTAACCCTCTCTCTCTAGAGGTTCTGCTCTTGTTTCGCCTCATCTACTTGATTTCAAACTCTGGATTCCCTATTTTGAGTTTGACACCTGGTTCTGGCCCTTATTAAATTTGGTCCCTTTATTTTCATGTGTTCTTTTGCATTTGTTCTTACCACTTTCAGTTTAGCCTTGTTTGCCCACAGTCCTTGCTGTCTTTCAGGAAGAATCAGACATTTTTGAGGTGTCTAGTGTGGGTTTTAAATGAATGATGATCTGCTTACACAGGAGCTATGACAAGGTTTACGATTCACATTTTACTGAACATAGCCACCTGTCTTTTCATCATTCTTACTCCCTCCTCTACGCTTTTATTCATTATTCCCCTCTCCTGAAACCTTTCTCCTGTTGTCTAACCTTTTAGGCCCTCCTTAAATCCATGCAGCCTCTTCAAACTGTTATTTTCTTTTTCTTTCCTTCTTTTTGGGACTTCATATTGCCTGTAAAATATGTATTCACCAACTTGTATGTATATATTTTCTTGTCCAATTCCCATATCTGGGTCTTGCTTCTTCAGTTGGGTTATGGTTCCCTTAAGGATGGAAACTCGAATGTTGTATAACTCCCACAATGGTTAGCTTCGTGTCAAAGGTACAGTAAGAGCTCAGTAGATATCATTTGGTGTATGAGTATCTCCCTTCCCGCTGCACTGTAGCCTAATGAAACATGGGGTTGCCTATTCTGATTAGAATTAACTCAAGGAGGAGAAATGTCCAATGTGCTTTTTGTTCATAATGTTGTCTTCCAGAAAACTTGTGCTTTTTCTTCATCTTCTTCCAGCCTTCCTCCCAACTTTACAGATGACTGTGGTTGCTAACATCTATTTATTTTACTAGAAATACTTACTGGAAATATTCACTAGTTGCATTTTAATATAAGGCTTTAAAATAAACATTGCAAGGGTGCCTGGGTGGCTAAGTTGGTTAAGCGGCTGCCTTCGGCTCAGGTCGTGATGCCAGGGTCCTGGCATCCTGCTCCATGGGGAGCCTGCTTCCCCCCATTCCTCTCCCTCTGCTTGCTGCTCTGCCTGCTTGTATTTTCTCTCTCTCTCTCTGTCAACTAAATAAATAAAATCTTTAAGAAAAAAATATTTCACAGTTTTAGTGATATTTTATCCATCAATCCTTAAAAAATAGAAAAGGGAAATATTTTCATATTCTTAATATGTTGATGAGAAAGTGGAGATACAGTAATTTCAAGTGGCTTCTTCAAATGCATATATGCTAGCTTCCTTACCAGCCCAAGTGAAACCCAAACCATTCATCTGCCCTAAAACCAAGAGTCTCCAGAATGAAACCAGTGCTGATTCCACTAAGCTTCCTCAATTACTTTCAGGCCAAATTTCAATTAAAATCCATCTCACTTGAAAATGTGTATAAACATTAGAGAGTAGCAATGTCTCAAAACTTACCATTTAAGACATTATTAATGTCTCAAATCTTAACCATTCCTCTATGTTGCTTTCATAAAAAAATAGAATTCTAGACTTCAAGGCTATGATTTGTTCATCTATTTTACCCCGCAAACCAGCTATTCCCTTAATTGAGCCAATCTTTATAAAACACTTTCGTTTTTCTGTCAGAGGTATTTCAGTGCCTTTTACTGAATTGGATATGAGGACTGTGTCTGAAATTAGTTAAGGAGATAGAGTGGCAAGCGTACTACGGCTACTTGCAAAATGCAATTAAGCCCTGGGATGGCGGCCAAGAGCCCTGGCAGGCAGAGACTTGAAACCAGGGAAGGATTATACTGGAGCCATATTTGTACCATCTAAACGCTGTTTCAACTTTCTCCTTTCAGCCATACTGGTTGTCCTGGCAGGGACGTGATGCTTCCAACATAAGAACAAGGGCCAAAGAGAATTTATCATCAGACTGAATTTGTTTGTGTTTGAATTAGTCTGAGATCTGGCCATGAGAAATTATTTCCTTTACACCTTTGCTGTTGTTCCAGATGTTCCGGGGCTTGTGGGGTGTTATGCTGCTGATTCAGCCCTGGCCCTCACACTAGGAAATGATAGCCAACCAACATTTGGAAGTCCATCCCAAGCCAACTGTTAATAGGCTTGTATGTGTTCCAGACACCAGGGCTTTCGGAATAAAACACTTAGACATTACACCGAGAGAGAAATGAGCATTTAAATTCCTTTCCATGGTAAGGGGAATTGGAACACCAGAGTATAAAATGTGGTAGTTATGTGTAGGAGGAAATCCCTTTTTTCCAAGTATCTTCTCCACTTTCACCTGTAATTCTGTATTAGTTAGAGTAGAAAATATCATTCACTTCAGACTCTTTTCAAAAGCAAATTCTCTTAAAATGGGGGTTACAACTAGACTAACAGGTCAGTGTGGATGAGCAGGAGAGATTGTGTTGGCTTGGATGAGGTAAATATGCAAAGGAGAGGTTATGCAGGCTGAGGCAAATCTTACTCTGAAAAAGTAGCTATTTTTTTTCCAGAGTGTAAAGCATTAACATGTAACATCTTGAGACATAAGTAAGTATTGTTAAGCCAATATTCCTGAAAAATTGGTGTCTTAAGTAGTTCACTAAATGTGTATACCAAGTTAGTGCATGCAGTAAATCAGATAAGCAACTCAAAGAATACCTCTAATAATTGAATTAACTATTTTAAAATTCTCTCCCTGAAGATATTTATTTCCTTCAGGTTTCTCTGTAAATGTGTACTATTTTAATTTTTTATTTATTTATTTATTTATTTATCTTTGCTATTCACATCTCTATTTGCAGGATGCTAGAGTTACATCTGTATCTTTGCTCTGAGTGCTGGATACAGTAGACTCAAAAAAATCAGCATTTACTTATACAAGATAAATAAGTTCTAGATATCTACTACATAGCATAATGTCCATAGCTACAATACTGTATTTTAGACTTAGAATTTGTTAAGAATGTGATCTTTTTTTTTTTTTTTAAAGAATGTAGATCTTATGACATTGTGTTCTACAACTACAACGACTACTGCTACTACTACTACTGAGAAAGGGATGAAACTTTGGGAGCTGATAAATATGTTTACAACTTTGATAGTGATGATGGTTTCACTTATCCCCAAACTCATCTAATTGTACACATTAAATTGTGTATAATTTAATACATAAATTATTTCCCAATGTAATAACACATAACACCAACCCAGAAAAAATTCCCACAGAAATTTCTCAGTAATTCCCAACTTGGGATAAAAGAATGGTAATCAAACCACTTTATATGTCAAACATATTTCAATAAAGTGGTTTTTAAAATATTCGTCAGGGGCGCCTGGGTGGCTCAGTGGGTTAAGCCTCTGCCTTTGGCTCAGGTCATGATCCCAGGGTCCTGGGATCAAGCCCACATCGGGCTCTATCTCTGCTCAGCGGGGAGCCTGCTTCCCCCTCTCTCTCTGCTTGCCTCTCTGCCTACTTGTGATCTCTCTCCCTCTGTCAAATAAATAAATAAAATTTTTTTAAAAAAGTAAAATATTCGTCATTCTGCATTCTTCCTGTGCTGCAGAATCTTGCCAGTACTGCAGAACTGGGAGGGGAAGAGTAACACCAAATTTAGAGCTCTCAAAGGCATTATTCACATGGAAATACAGATACCATGAAACACCTAGTATAACAATCTGTTAACACTTTCTGTGACTTGGAGCAACTCTGTTTTCCCCCTTTAACCATCTGACTTCTAAGTCATGTGATCAACACAAGCAGAATCTGAGGTGAGGGAAGAGTCACTGCTTATCCTCCTCCATCTCTATCCTTTCGTGTCCCAGGCACCCACACCACAGGCCACCACCATAGACCCTGACATTGCCTGGAAGAGGAAAAAGGGACAAAGAGGAGATCATTTAAGTGGGGCCTTATTTAAAGGCGAAGCATGAAAAGAAATCCAGTGGTCCATTGACTTCCTGCTCAGAACTGAAGGCCTTTCTGCAGCCTTTTCTTTTCTTTCCTAGCTGTCACCCCCTTTCCCTCCATTGTCTTCAGAAACATTCCTCCATTTCAGTGAGTCATATAGAAAGGGACAATGGAATGAGATGCAATCAACAACAGATTTAGTTTCAATCCTCCAACCCATTTGCAGTGGAAACCTGGATGCCGCCATCACCACCTAGGAAACTGGTGTGCTCATTTTACCTGGAGGGACTCTAGGCCTACCCTGTCCTGCCCTCTGACCATGTCTCCACTCATAGCACTCCAATGGGATTGAAGAGGTTCACAAAGAGGATGTTTGATTACCATACTTTTATCCCTAGTGAAGAATCGCTGAGAAATTTCTATGGTAATTTTTCCTAGGTTGATGTTTTGTGTTAGTACAATGGCAAATTATTTACCCGTTGAATTTTGAAAAATGCTGCAGGTGCCTGAAATCTCATCATCAGACATTTTTCCTTCATGTTAAATATTACTATCTTTCCTTAAAATGAAACACCAATAGTATGGATCTAAAAATATCAGTCCTATCTCCCTCTCCCCCGCCTTTGATAGCTGCAGGTTCTGTATGCCACCACAAACTGAATAATGCCCCGCCCCCACCAAATGCCCAAGAACTAATCCTGAGAAAAGATATATGTTACCTCATCTGTCAAAAGGGACTTTTGATTAAGTGAAGAACTTGACATGGGAAAATTATCTTGGATTAACCAGATAGGCCCAATGTAATCACAAGGGTCCTTATAAGAAAGAGTTATAAGAGTCAGATACAAAGATTGGAAGATGCTACAATCCTGATTGTGAAGATAGAAGAAGAGAGCATGCAAATGAATGCAGGCAGCATGCAAAAACTGGAAAAGACAAGGAAAAAGATTTTTCTCCTAGAGAATCTAGAAGAAATGCAGCCCTGCTGAAACCATGATTTTAGGACTTCTGAACTCCATAGCTGTCGGATTATAAATTTATTTTAAGTCACGAAATTTGTGGTAATTAGTGGCAGCAGCCATAGGAAACTAATACAGCCACCCAGTTTATACTTTTTAATTTGGATCTGTGTTGTGTTGGTTGTTCCTTGTCATTATTTTTAATTAGAGTAACTTCATTCGAATTATTCACGTTAACACATTATCCCATAACCAGCCAGTGCTACTCCTAAAGCTGGAGATTAGGACAAGTGGGTCAAAACTCTGGCTCTAGAACAAGACATATCTGGGTTTTAATCCCTTCTTTGAAATATTATAGACCTGTGACCTTAAGCAAGATACTCTATCACTCTGATATAGCTTCTCATCTATAATAACACTATACTAATTTCATAAGGCCAATGAGAGAGTAAATATGATAATTTATAGGTGAGAACTTAACAGAAGTTGCTATATAGCAGGTAGTCAACAACTGGTAGCTATTTTTGTTTTTAGAAGGGATGATTCAATCAACTAAAAGGTTTGGCACAGAGGTAAAGAAGAAGTGCAATCCAAGTTAGGCCTTGAAGATTTAGGTAAATTTGGGTAGAGCCCTTCAAAAGTGAAAGTATCACACTGGGAATTACAGGCTTTGGGACAGCAACTTGAGTTTGCTGCTTATTAGCCAGGTCATTTCAGGCAAGTTATTTCACTTCTCTGACCCCTAATTTCTTCAGCTACAATTTTTAAAACAATACCCACCACAAAGGATCGTTTAAAGAATTAAATAGTATTGGGGCAGCTGGGTGGCTCAGTGGGTTAAGCCTCTGCCTTCTGCTCAGGTCATGATCTCATGGTCCTGGGATCAAGCCCCGCATCGGGCTCTCTTCTCATCTGGGAGCCTGCTTCCACCACCCCCTCTCTGCCTGCCTCTCGGCCTACTTGTGATATCTCACTCTCAGTCAGATGAATAAATAAAATCTTTTTTAAAAAAAAGAATTAAATAGGCTTAAGTATATGAAGCCTTGAGAGAAGCTCAGCACAGAATGCAGCCAATGCAGTTAGGAAGGCAGCAGAGACCAAGTTGTAGGGCATGTTTGAAAACAGCCAACAGAGGGTGGAGCCAATAGACTGAAGAAGAGGTGACAACACTAGAGGGTAGATTGGAACCAGATTGTAGGAAGTCCTAGAGTCCTAGCTAGGATTTCCTGGCCCAAAGCAGTTAAAGTTATTTTTGTAATAAAAGCTATCAAATATAAGGCACAGAAGGTTTTATGTGACACTATATATTTCCATCATTTTGCCCATAATGCAAATAATACAGGACATTACAGAGAGGCACTCAGGTAATTCTATAGGCCAATGTTTTCAAAGTTTCTTAGCATGCATTATGTGCATTTTCTTTTTTTTTTTTTTTAAGATTTTTATTTATTTGACAGAGAGAGACAGTAAGAGAAGGAATACAAGCAGGGGGAGTGGGAGAGGGAAAAGCAGGCTTCCCGCCTATCAGGGAGCCTGACTCAGGCCTCGATCCCAGGACCCTGGGACCATGACCTGAGCCAAAGGCAGACGTTTAATGACTGAGCCACCTAGGTGCCCCTTTACGTGCATTTTCTTAGCATGTATTACATGCATTGCAATATATTACATTGTAAAAAGTGAAATAGTGCAGAATCCCAACATATAAATCACAAAATAAATTTGAATATATACTTATATTTAAACATAAATGTAAACATATTTATAAATTTTTACTATATTTCAAATTTAAACATATACATTAGGTAGGTATCTGTTGGCTACCTACCATTTAAACAGGGATAAAATAATGAACAAAGGCCTCAGTTACTGTGTTTATGTGTATATGTTAAATATGGAGACTGGTCTCATCAGAGAGATAGACATGAGTGCCTATATATATACTTTATATCATATAACATATAACCACATATTACATTTGCATATTTTATGCAAGCTATGATAGGGAAGTATTAAAGGTTGTGATAACATATTCTAGCAAGACTTCATACAGTCTGCTATGAACTTGTGTTCCCTAGAATTTATATGTGGAAGATCTAATACCACCCTGTGTGATGGTATTTGCAAGTGGGGCTGATGGCAGGTAATTAACTTTAGATGAGGTCATGCCAGGGTGGCCCTCATGACGAAATTAGTATAAGAAGAGATATCAGAGAGCTTGCTCTCTCTTCCTGCTATGTGTGAACATGGTGGAAAGGTGACCATCTGCAAAGCTAGGTAGAGAAGCTTCACCAGAAACTGACCATGACGACACCCTGATCTTTGACTTCTTTGGAAATCCCATAACTGTGAGAAAATATCTAGTTTAAGCCACCCAGTTTATGGTATTTTGTTATGGCAGCCAAAAAATACTAATAGTCTAAGGACTGTGTATTCTTGATATCCTTTCCTCCCTCTCTCCCCTGTTGGGTAAACTCTGAAGGAAGGGTGGGAGTCACTCCATCTACAGGCTCTGGAATGGGCCACTGATTATGGTAAGCCAGTTCAAGGCAAACTCCCCTCCATCCTGGAACAACTGACTTCCTACCATGGCACCTCCTCGTCATCCACTGACTTCACACACTCTTGGCAATGATAATTCTCATCACTTAGCTCTCTCCCTACATATGTTGTTAAATGATGAGCATGAAATAATCTCCTTGATTGTGTAAGAACCATTCCTTCTACTCTCTACAAAGTACATACTGTGGTCAGTGTGTACCTTTTGACTTGACTAACATGACTGAGTATATGAGGAGCTTCGTCGCTGAGCTGGAATGTGGGAGAGTGGGTATGGCATGAAATAATAAATATTGCCTAGAGGAATCAAGGAGGGCTGGGAAAGTAAGAGCAACAAGAGCAGAAACAACAGTAACAAAAAGAAGGAAAAGAAGAAGAGGCCACTCGGCAGCTAGAAAGAGAGACCCCATCTTGAGTTAAACTGGATATGGGTTTCTAGAGTCCACGGAGTCAGAGCAGTCCCCAGAGAAAGGTCATTTGCTGCCACAGAGTTGATTTGATGTCTCTAAACCAAAAGAAGAGTAAGTGCTTCAGACAAAAGAAAGCAAGTTAGTGCTGATGCCTCCAGGTTTATGATCTGCTACTTTTGCCAGGCACAAAGCCTACAGATGATGTACCCACCTGGTCTGTAACTGAAGCCTCCTCATAGTCTCTCACCCTCTCTCCCCCAAGTCATTCTCCACAAAGCAGCCAAAATGACATTTATAAACATAAATTGAATCACTTCCTCTTTAAAACCAATCTGTGCTTCCTTTGGGTTTAGAGTAAAACTCAAGCCCTTCGCTATGGCTTACAAGGTACTAAACAGTCTGATTCCTGCCCACTGCTCCCAGCCCATATGTTTGCCATCCTCACTCACAAAATTCATCTGCCATACTGGCCTTGCTTCCATTGTTAATCATACCACTTCAGCCTCACCTTTGGTTCCTGTGAAGGCCAAATGCTGGGCCAGCAATGCTCTTCTTTCACATCTTCAACTGCCTGCCTCTTTCTCATGTGTCAGATTTCAAGCATGAACATCATCTCCTATAAGAGGTCTTTCAATATGTATGCTGTCATATAATGCTTTATTTTCCTCTATAGCACTATGTAAACCAACACTGCAACAGGTAGATCTTCCCATGAGGGTCAGGGTTTTTTCTTTTGTTCATCACTATATTAACAATACCCAAGCCATTGTCCTTTATATAGCAGCCCTTTAATTATTTGTTGGATGGTTAGATGGGCGAATGGATGGATGGATGGATGGGTGGTCGGATGGTGCATATTAGGCTGGTATCCCTGGGGAGAAAGATATGTGAACCAGACAGCAATTTTAAGAGGAGTCATTTTTTTAAAATTAAAGTTTAAATCCTTCAGGAAATTAAAATCTGCCTTTATTTGGCCAAGTGCAGAGTTCCCAAACACTTCTTTTCCATGCTTTCCCTTTCTCCTGGAATCTTACCGTACTAGGAGTATGCATACTATCCTTAGCCTTGTTAAAAAATAAAAATCTTGTTTTCTTAATCTACATGATTTTATCTATAACCTCTAGACCACTGCCCAACATCCAGTATGTCCTTAATAAGTACTTGTTGAATAAACAAGAGTATAGGGACGCCTGGGTGGCTCAGTTGGTTAAGCAGCTGCCTCCGGCTCAGGTCATGATCCCAGCGTCCTGGGATCGGGTCCCATATCGGGCTCCTTGCTCTGCAGGGAGCCTGCTTCTCCCTCTGCCTCTGTCTGCCTGTGCTTGCTCTCACTCTCCCTCTCTCTCTGACAAATAAATAAATTAAAAATCAAAAACAAGAACAAAAAAAACAAACAAAAAAACCAAGAGTATAAATCCTTGAGGACAAGAATCATGCCAAACGCCTCTTAGGCATTTTTAAAAATTAAGCAACGTGTCAAGGAATGAATTGACATTAATGGATTTAGACACCAACACATAGAAAAAAATAAACACATTAAAAACCTTTCTGAAATCTAGGATGTATATTTTTGCCTTCTTATATATAGACACTGAACACAATCTGACATTTTCTTGATGTTTCAGGGTTACTAATATGAACATCAATTATTGTTTGCTTCTGCCTCTGAAAATGTAGTTTGGTCTGACATTTGCAGGAAAGGAAGGAGGCATATAAGCAAAAGCAGTCTCTCACAGCTCCCCTCAGCCATCTATGCCAAATGGCCTGAAGCATGCAAGACAAAAATTCTAAGACAACCAAACAAACGTCTTCCATGGGAAAGAGAAATGGATCCAAATGCAATCTCTCTCAAGACAGTAGCAGGCATCTCATTTCTAGTGTAGGATGGCTCTCACATTCTCTCTTTCATCATATATGCACTTAAGAAAATAAGTTGCCAATTCTATCTTTGGGGCTTCCCACTTTAAATGTTTTGAATTATTCTGAGAAAGTGTGATTAAAAGGGTACTGTATTTAGAGTCAGAGCTGAGGCTGAATCTCAGTTCTGCCACTTCTAACCATGCAAGGGGGATGTGGGGATCGAATTATATAAGGTATATGTCATATTTCATACAGTATCTGACACACAAATAAATAACTGTTTCATGGGATTTTCTCATCCCCTCCAGTAAGCCATCTGCTCCCAATGACCTAACTGCCCTGTGATGTTCAATCCCCGTCCACGTGCCTGGGGAAGGTACTCAGATTCCTTTCCTCTACCTTCTGCCATCTATCAACAACGGTCCTATGGAAAGAAGCTAATTGGTTTAACCAAAGGTACTGGGTTCTGAAAATTAATTACATGTTTTTCTTTCCAGGGGCATTTGCATTTGGAAAGGGGACAATGAATTCATCCAAAGCAGTGGCTTTTAAATAACAGAATATTAGGCATCAATTGAGTCAAACTGGATGTTGAGTCTGTCGAGGGTATGGGTTTGCCCATCACTCTTCAAATCTCACCACCTGGGTAATCTATCTTTGCCTTCATGCAGGGCAAAGCCTCACACCAGATATTTTAATGCACATATTTAAAATCAGTGTGCTGATATGCTTGATATTTCAGATTTATATGAAAACTTTCTTCTTCAAATGTAATATGGTATAGCATAGCCCATACATTTTCTCCCTGGAAAATAAGGTAACCGCTGTGTCTTTACATGGCTGCATCTCATTCTGACTTACTGAAGGATTTTGACTTTTCGTAGAGAGGGTTTTAACGAAGCTACTTTAAGCCTTTTTTAGATTTGAAATGATAAAACCATTGGCAGGACTTGTAAGAGATAGCACAGGGTCGCTGTACAGACATTTTTAACAGTGGAAACCTGCCCCTATCCAAAGAGAGCACTTTGCTACTTATCAAGATTTAGGGGAGAAACTGAAGTGCAAGCATGATGCAGTTTTGAAAGATCCCATCAAAAGTAGACATTTCCACACCTACTGGAAATAGGCATCATTTTATCTCAAAGTCTGCAGGTGGAGTATTTTGCACTTCTGTGACCATTAGGGTATGATTCCAGAGTGGAGGCTGACTTGCAGGTCCTAAGGTTCTTTGTAACCAGAGGGGAAAAAAACCCTCTCAAATAAACTAGTAATAGCTCAGATGATTCATTTATGTGGTGATTTCATATAATACATAATTAGAAACCAATGCATTAACTGCAATCTCAAGAAATAAATATATATTCTAGGGTGTAAAGGCAGGTGGGTTAATTTGTTTGGCTGCCTGTTACTACTGCTTGTAAGTTTATATGCAGAGTCACTAAAACTATGTATTTTGACTTTGTATTACATACAAGCCCACCTATCATAAATATTTTCCTAAGCACTGAAGCAGAAATCAAGGAATACACCGTTTCTTTAGGAAAGTGATGTGGGTGGCACCTTCTAAAATGGGTCCAAATGACCCTCACCTCCTAGTATTCATGTGCTTATGTAGTCCCTCTCCCTCTGTATGTGGGCTAGATGTAGTGACTTGCTTCTACCAAAGAGAATATGGAAAAAGTGATGGGATGTCACTGCTGAAATTAGGTTATAAGGACTATGACCCTCTTTTTCTTTCTCCTCCTTCCCCTTCTTTTCCGTGTGTGTGTGTGGGGGTGTGTGTTTCCTCTCCTTTCCACTTCCTTTCTTCCCTCCTGTTTTCTAGGATAAGACCAGGTACCATACCATGTTGTGAGTTCCCCTATAGAGAAACCCACATGATAAGGAACTGAGTACCCAGTTTCTGAGTAATAACAAGTGAGGAATTTAGTCCTTTAGTCCAAGAGCCCATGAGGAACTGAATCCTATCAAAAACCACGCGTTAAAAGCAGATCCTCCAATAGCTGAGCCTTCAAATGAGACCACACCCCAGCTAACACTTTGACTGCAGTCATGATACAGACCTTGAGGCAGATGATTCAGCTAATCCACACCAGATTCCTGATCCACAGAAACTGAGATAAAATGTTGTCCTAAACCACTAGGCTTTGGGGTAACATATTATGCTATAATAGATAACTGAATCAAAAACATTTAAATATGGAATATTATATTCTGTAATAGAAGAGTAGATAAATAAAGTGTGGTATATTCATATAAGGTTGAAGACTATTTGGTCATATGGAAATAACATCTAAATAGTTACATATATTACCTCCAAATAAGACTAAATCTATTTCCCCAGAGGCTAAGACATAAAGAAACCAGAGCTTAAGGCCAACATGTAGAAATTATGGAACACTTTACCAAGGCATGGGAACATCCCAATTTTAGTTTTAAGGAATTCTGTCCTTTATCAGCCAGTTCCCAGGGAAGTAAACAGAAACTATGCTGAAGAAAGAGATTTAATCCAAAACATTAGTTAGAAAAGTAGTGGAAGTTCTTGGGGAACAAAAGAGGGAGGGTGACACTAACCACGTATCAAGAAGCTGCTAGTGTCCTTTCAAGAACCCAAGGGGCTACACTTGCTGCTGGTGCCACTGAAGGTCATAACAAGAATGTGACCCTACTGCTACCACTCCTGGTTCTTATGCCTAAGGTACAGCAGAAGCAAATGGCTTCTACTGCCCTCTTGCCTTCTTATACTCCATGAAGGTCTCCTATTGACAGAACTTCCCTCAAGCTCAATGGAAAAGAGGGTCTGGGAAATGCACCGTCAATAGCAAGGTGAGAATATGGCTAAGTGAATTATATCTGCCACACATATTGGAACAATTTAAACATTCCCCTTTGAATGACAGCATTTATTTTTCAGGACTAAAATTTTCAGGCAAAGATACATGGTACAAAATTCCTTGAGTGTTTTACATAAGTGTGATAAATTGAGCTCCAGATTACCACTGTATTCACATGATGGCAAGATAACTGGATGAATCCAGCCATTTCGTCATACATGAAACTAAGGGATCCAGATTTAAAACGTCAATCAAACCTGTTATAGGAGTGGGTTTTAGTTACTCCAGACAAAACAGTTTATTCCAGAACTGCCCTATATACAATACTTACAAGCCTAGTATGCCCAGGTTTATAACCTTACTGTGCTGAGAAACAAAAGGAAAAATGTCAACTTAGACATGAGCACTTTAAAATCCAAATTTTTTCCTTATTCATTTACAGAATTGTTTGGGATGCCGAATATGCAGTCCTGATATGTCCAGCAACACCAGACAGTATCCAATGTCTTGTATATTTTGCACAATATTTTCTCAGGCAATTATTTACTTTTCTCTTAACTTGGTCAAATTTTGCAGGCATGCATGGGAGGGGAGTCAGGTTAGCAAATAATTTTCACCTGCTTATTACTCTAGCTTTCAAACCTACCTGAATTTTCCTCTGTGTGCCCTCACAAAGTGCCTTTGCCGCATTGTTTGGAGAACATGGTATTTGAAAGCAATGCCCATATTTTCACTTTAACAAATATTTATTGGGGTTAATAGTTCCAAGATGTTCCAAGCACCATAGTGGTTGCTACCCCACATCTTTTTTGAGGTCCAATACCATATTCTGGCCTCATACTCTGCCTGGCCTGAAGCTACTGTTTGAGTAGTTATCAAATAACTGGTCAGCTCAAGAGAAAGTACAATTCAAGAGAACTAAGACTTTTAAAATTAAACCACAGTCTGCCACCTATTACTGTAATGGATTTATTTCCTATCTGCCTTCAGAATCCCTGGTAACTTGTCAATGGCATGGTTCCTGCAGAGGAGAGAAGAACCTCGTGGTGTTGCTTTAATGCTCGGATTTGTACAGGTAATTGGATTTCTTCCTTCTTAAGGGAACACAATTGGAAAGACATGTCTCTAGTCCTTGTCTTTAAAGAGTCTAGAGGGCACTCAACCACAATTTGCACACTCCTTGTAAGAGCCTTTACTGAGGTGAGCTAAGTGGCAGCATTAGAACGGCTTCTGAAGGCTACTGGAGGGGAAGAAAGTGCAGGTGTTGACATTTGCATCTGAAAATCTGTACCCAACACCAGTGTACTCCAGGAGGTCCTGGAGTAAATCAGGCCCTTGTGTATCGCTCTTACCCCTGATCCTTATTTGCTCATCTGAACGAACAGTTCTAACTGCCAACATCAACTGAATAGGCCCTGAAAGGACAACATACCCGGATCAATGATGCAATTGACGCAGGCACCAGTGAGAGATGGCAGAGTACGCACGAGTGCTCACCTCAGCGCCTTTCAAGACATACAGAAATGATAGAAAAACGATTTTTGAGAAGTATAATCTCATAAAGACAAGGAGAGGAGGCAAGAGCCACAACATTATAGAAGTTGGAAGGCAGATGCTCAAGGGCAAACCCAAAACACTGAAACCTAAGTGAAGTAGAGAACGCAGCTGAGCAGCAACTTGATTCATACTGCAGAACCCCAAAAAAGTCCTAGAAAGGGCATCCTGCCACTTGGGGGTGGATGTGAAGATGGGGCTCCCAATGCCACAATCAGATCAAAGTCTGCTTACACAGCACTTCAACCCCAAGGTCATCTCTCTGATTCAATGTACATTTGTACTCCATCAGAAGACTAGAGATGTTTTCCCTGGAGAAGAAAACAGAGGGTCTCTGCTCTAGGGGACAGAAAACAGTGGTGAAAATAGAAATGTGATACCAAGAAAAGGGAGAAAATATGAAGGTCTGCATATATAATCTTGAAATACCCACCACTACCACCACTGATGTCTTCTTTCCTTACTGAGTCCTCAGAGTTCTATTAGTCTTGGAAATCTGACCAGGCCTAGAGAAATGTCGAAAAACTGATAATTCCCCATTATGACACCATCCAAGGAAGCCCACAATTAACCATCCCATGCTAACAGAGTTTCCATTATCTTAAATACGAGCAGAAAGCCAAAAATGAGCAAAAGTTAAGAAAACACTACCTGAAAAGCAGAAGCAAAACAAACAGAGAAAACAACTTAGGGAAAAAAACAAAACAACAACAAAAGAGTAGAATATAAATATATCATTAATATCTTCATAGAATTGACAATATGTTGTACAAAAGTAACATTCAGATTAAAAAAAAACTTGGAAATTAAAACTGATACCATGCACTTAAAAATTCAGTTAAGAGGATAGAAGAAACAGTTGGGGAAAAAATGCTCAAAAGCTGTGCAAAATGACAAGATGGAAAAAATGGGATTTGTTTTAAGAAGTGAGGTGAGGCAAATGAGAGAGTTAAATTCTTATCTTCCAAAAGCATGTGTCAATAGACAAATATTAAAACTGAAAAACAAGAAATAGTAGTATAAGCATGTTATACAAAGTTAGGAAAGTAAACAATACAGTTGGAATCCGTTGTCTTTAGGAGATGAAAATGGGAGTGATATGGTCAGGAGATTGTTTGTTTTTTTTTTTTTAAACA
The DNA here is from genome assembly GCA_004024625.1 of Mellivora capensis. Lineage (NCBI taxonomy): Eukaryota > Metazoa > Chordata > Mammalia > Carnivora > Mustelidae > Mellivora > Mellivora capensis. The sequence goes on along the minus strand of PISX010002028.1, from coordinate 73,582 downwards.
AGCCACAATGTAACTATATACAAGCCATTGTATAACTCCCACAACATTTTCATACATAAACTTCAATAAGCATGTTTTTCTTGTCTACACATCACAGACTTTTTGCATCTGTTTTTTAAAATTTAGCTCTGCCACTTAGAAGCCTTGGACTTCTCACTGAACTTCTTTAATGTCTCTTTTTCTGTTTGTTGTGGGAAAGAATATCTATTCACAGAATTGTGAACATCAGAGATGACACTGTATGTGGAGAGTTGATTAAATAGCCTCATAAATACAAACCACATGTTGGTTATTATTATTCCCTAAATTAGCTAGAAGTCAATTTGTCATCTGCTAGAGGATTCTCTCATTCCATCCTTATGACAGCGGAGAAGGAAGGAACTTTGAAAAATGCTGTATTTCTAGGCCTGCCGCCAGTCCTTGAGAAGGACAGTGACCAACTCAAGGTTTCTATAAACTAACCCTTGGTACCTATTATTATGCCTGCTAACCACCTCTTCTACACCGGAGAAAGAAGTCTGGAATGGAGAGTTTATGAAGATGATGAAGGTGGTAATATGGAGATTCTTGTTCCATGATAAATAAAACTGTTATTCTCATGCATTGTTTAATTACTTCTGTTAACCTAATAAATTTTCCAGACACCAAGAAATGAAATAGTGACAATATCTGAAAAAAGAATAACACTCCAAAGATGTGCATGCTTTATCCCTGGATTGTGAATATATTGTATTACAGGGAAAGGGGAACTTTGCAAATGTAATCAAAGTTACTAATCTTAAAATAGAGAGATTTTTCTCAATTATCTAGGTGGCCAAATACAATCATCTGAGCCCTCACAAGCAGAGAACTTCATCTGTCTGGAGGCAAGAGAGAAGTGGTAAAAGGGGGAGTCAGGGATGTTAGAAGCAGGAAAAGGGCTCAACCTAACATGCTTGGGACCATTCGGAAAGCAGGTAAAGGAGTGCAGGCAGCCTCCGGGAGCAAATACCAGTCCTTGACTAACAGCAGACAAGGAAAAAGGAATCTCAGTTCTGCCAGTGCAAGGAATTGAATTCAGCCAAAAATTTAAAGAAATTGGAAAGAGTTTCCTCCCCAGAGCCCCCAGTGAGGGACACATTGCCCTGCTAATACTCTGAGTTTGGCCTTGGTGGACCTCAGCAGAGGATCCAACAACACTCACCCCAACTTCTCACCAACTAAGGACTAATTTGGTGGTAAATTCTTATGGCAGCGTAGATAACTAATGCTATGTTAAAACATAGGAAAGTCTCATCTGCTTCAAAATGGGTAATCTGATCCACTGGGTCCAGCGTATTTTCTAGAGATTTCACAACATAAAAACATTTTATTGTAGCATGTAGTACTTTAAAAGGGTACCTGTAGGGGTGCCTGGGTGGCTCAGTGAGTTAAAGCCTCTGCCTTCAGCTTAGGTCATGATCCCAGGGTCCTGGGATCAAGCCCCACATGGGGCTCTCTGCTCAGCAGGGAGCCTGCTTCCCCCTATCTCTGCCTGCCTCTCTGCCTGCCTGTGATCTCTGTCAAATAAATAAATAAAATATTTAAGAAAAAAAGGGGGTACCTTTATGATATAAGTATTAAATACTTTTATCTTTAAGACATCAATGAGGCTTAAAAAAAAAAAAAAGACATCAATGAGGCTTGACAGCATCTACATGTCTCTGCATATAAGAAGGGTTCCAGTGGCTGGATGACAACCCAGAAACCCGTACACAGAAATAACACAGTATCAACTACTTTGCAAAGGTGATTTGGTCATTCATTAACTTTACAAAGAGCTGAAGACACGAATGTACACCATAAAATATAATGTGGCATTTATTTTCTGTCATTGCTATTAGACTACTTTCTAGCCTTTATTGAAAGGTAGTAAAATACATTATAAGAGACTACCTAATTCATTTCTAAAAGGGAAGGTTTAAGTACAAAATGGACATTAACATAAGGTGCTGAAAATTGTGAATTAAGACCTTATTAACTGTGATACACTATAGCATATTATCAAGTGTCCCATTTATAAAGCAAGTTACCTTGCAAACAGCATAAAATCTCAGCCCTTCACTGTTGACTGTTGTTGGTAATTGGGGAGATGACATTGGATGTCCACAGGGACATAGCTTTCTAGGAAAATGAAGTTCAAATGCTCCATGGACTGGTTTCAAGGATATGGGAAGATTCCCTAAGATCCAGTATTGAATACTGGGACAATCAGGGTTAAAAAAATCACAGAAAGAGAAGCATGAAAAATTATAACACGTACAGGAGTAGGTGAAGAATCTGTTGTGCCAGAAGCAAAGGACTAGAGAGAAGATAAAGGAGTGGAGGTAATGAGGCATCGGGAAAACGAAGAAGGATCAGACGCTGTAAGCCAGGGTTGGGCTTGTGGACCAAATCTGGACAACCATTTGTTTCATACAGCTCATGAGCTCAGAAGGGCTTTTTACATTTTTAGCTTGAAAAAAATGAAAAGAAGGATGCTGTCTCATTTATCTTTCTTATGACGGATACTATAACATGTAAATTACACAAAATTCAAACATCAGTGTCCACAAATGAGGTTTTATTGGATACAGCAATGTCCAGTTGTTTATGTATTGTCTATGGCTGCTTTTGCAATATAATGGCAAAGGTGAGTAGTTGTGACAGGGACCATGTTGCCCACAAAGCCTAAAATATGTACTGACTTTCTACAGAAAAAAATTTGCTAGGCCCTGGTGTAGGTCTTTATATGCCATGTTTCCATAATTGAACATTTTTCCTATGAACACTTAATCAGAATTGTAACTCTGACGCAGTGTAGAGGATGAATTAGATGAAGAAGCAGCTATTTACAAATCAATCACTTAGAAATTATTGCAGGAACCCAAATTACAAATGAAAAGAGACTGCACTTGAGGAAGAGGGTGGGGCAGGGAAGAAAAGGCAAGGCAAATGTTGTGAGACAGTTATCATATGCAATTGACAAAATCTTGCCGGGAAAGGGGAGGTAAAGGAGGGAAATACAAGACTCATACTTTAGTTCTGCTGGCTAATATGACATTATTTGAAGATAGGGGAGCAAAATTGAGAATAGGAAAGAAAAAGTAAAAGTAAATGAGTTTGGCGCTGTACATTAAAAATGAAGTAGGGGCACCTGGGTGGCTCAGTGGGTTAAGCCTCCGCCTTCGGCTCAGGTCATGATCTCAGGATCCCCCTGATCCCCCGCATCAGGCTTTCTGCTCAACGGGGAGCCTGCTTTCCGCCCACCCCCCCCTTCCCTGCCTGCCTCTCTGCCTACTTGTGATCTCTCTCTCTGTGTCAAATAAATAAATAAAATCTTTTTTAAAAATGAGGTATACCTGTGAAACAGCTACATAATCTTTGCCGCTGAACATTTACAGTAATCTCATGTCATTGACTGCCTATGACATTATATTATGTTTTGTATAAAACGAATCTTACTGTATTGTGATCACCCAAGGACACATTTAACACCCTGACACAATGTGTTGTCCATAAGAGGTAATTCATACATATTCTTGAATGGATGACTCAATTGTAGACTCTCTAAGGGCAAGAATATGTCTTAAATCACTTCAGCACCCCTCAGCAGCCAAGACATTGCAGAGAACACCAAGAGACATGAACAAGTAGTTTGTGAACCAACCCTCCAACCTACAATGCACTGGCATTGACCATCAGACTCCCCACCACCCTCTCCCTGCCCCCGGTCACACACACACCACGTGCTATAATTAGTCAGGGTTCTGGAACAGCATTTGAGAGGGGGATGTGGTCTGGTCAAGAACTCCTCTCCCAGCAGCTGCACACGATGGAAACAGAAAGCCTATTTTTTAACCTTTCTATCCTCAGGGGATAGAGAGAGACAACGGTTGCTATTTTAAAAGACCGGTTATTGGAAAAGTTGATGGTTCAAATGAATGGGAGAACGCTTTGGCAGTGAAAAGAATAAACACGGGAGCATTAGGAGAGCCATCAGGAGATGCTATCCCCAGCGGCCAAATAAACCTCCTTGCCAGTGACATTGCTCGGAACCACTGTCCAAAATGCAATTGTTGGCAAACAGACTCTCAAATCGTTAGATAAAAAGGATAGGGAGTGGCAGGTATGATCGGATGAAGGCTATCCTGTTTTGTACAGTGGATGCCTGAGGGTCATTTTGAATGTGTAGATTACCATTGGAGATTAAATCACTCACAACTCACAAACAGTTGCCAGAATAAGAATAAAAGAAAATAAAAGGATGCTGGGTGGAGGGCAGGTGAATATGGGGCTACCACTGCCATGATTTCATGGTTGCAAGTTGAAGCCCCTGTTGGGCTCCATGTTGAGTGTGGAGCTTACTTAAAAAAAAAATAGAGGAAAGAGAAAACACACTTACAAGCAGATCTACATTTGTATACTGCCTCTATTACTTTCTGTGTATTCTTGGGCAAATGTTTTAACCTCTCTGAGGCTTAGTGTCCTCATTTGTAAAAATAAGTGTGACATATTATCTCACAGAATACTTGTAACAAATGTGCCTTGTACACTGTGGGTACCATGTAATGCTTCCGTCTGAATTTTGATTTCCCACCTCACATTGGGCAGAAAACAATTTAGTAGAGGTTGCTTGATATAATGGATAAAGCAGGAAAGAGTCAGAGGATTTGGGTCCTAGATATAACTTTGCCATTACAGGAATAATAACTGTTATTTCTGTACCAATTTTTAGTTTATAAACATATTAACATATATTCCCAACTATCTACTGTTAGTAATATCATGTCACTGAATTTCAGTTGCATCATCTGAAAAATGAATGGAGCTGGTCAGATACACTCTCTAAGAGTTCGTCCACCTCTCCGATTCTAATTACTAGGTTGCATAAAGTAAATAATAATTGAAAAAGGAGTACAATGAACACAAGAAGATCCTGATCAGTTTGGGAACCTGAAAAAGTTTCATAGACGATAAGATCCTACATCGTCTCCTGAATCATGGTTGGATGCAAATAGACGAAGGAATGATGAATTGATGGTGAAATCTGGGTAAAGTCAAGGAGTCAGAATTAAGGAGATGTACAAGGTCAAGGGAGGAAAATAACCTAAATGAAGCAAACAAGAGTACTGAGATATAATTATGAAGAAAGGCCAGGGAGGAGACAGGCAGCATTTAGATACATTGCAAAGCCAAACAAAAATGAGATTAGCTATGGCAGGAAACAGTTACTATTGAAATTTTTTTTTGTTTTATTTGCCCCCTCTCCTGTTGTAATATGGGTTATCCACCATAAAAAACAACCAACATAGTAAACAACTAACATCTCTATAAAATGTCCTATCTTTTACCTCACCAAGTAGATTCCTCCAGGGCTCAAACCACAACTTCTACTTATCTTGTAGGAGGCAGAGAATAGACACGCAATCCAAAACACATGGATTGGCCAAGTGCTTGCACCAAGTACAGTGCTTATGGTTCTCTAATTCACATGGTATGATACCAAAATGGAACTGAGATCAAAGAACATGGATCATACAACCAAAAGAATATAAAAATAATCCAGCTCCAATCCTTATTTTTTCCCTAACACTTAACACCGTGAAAAGATCTTGAGTGAACGCCAATACTTCTTAAAATTTCTATCCTTCTCCAGGGCATGTCTTGCATACACTGTACCTGCTCTCAGATCCCTTCTCAAAACCACCTGAAGTTACCCCTCAAATCCTGGTTATCACCCTCTGTTCCTCCTCACTCCCCCAATTCTTTACCCCTAAATCTTAGAATAAATCCAGGGAGGAAACAGAGATACTGAATAAACTTAACAAATCTTTTTTTTAAAAGATCTTTTTATTTATTTTGGAGAAAGAGCACAGAGCAGGGGAAGAGGGAGAGAGAATCTCAAGCAGATTCCCCACTGAGCACAGAGCCAGACACGGGGCTCAATGTCAAGACCCAGAGATCGTGACCTGAGCCGAAATCGAGTCAGATGTCTAACCAACTCAGCCACCCATGCCCCCCAAACTTAACTAGATTTCATGAGAGGAGGAGGAGGCGATTTGGTAGCTATTTACGCATTCCTCATTTTCACATACATTTTCATCATCTACTCTATGTTGTACCAAACGTGATCAAGTACGATCAGTATAGTGTGTCTCATCTAGATTATACCAGAGATGGGCTTCAAAGAGCCTAAATGCACAGACAGTGAGAGAGGAGAGGTGGCAACCGCATTTGGTTCCGCGGTACATCTCCTGGGTGGGCGGGGTCAGTACACTTACTGCTTCTAGACTGGCCCTGAGGGGCACTTGGGTGGCTCAGTCCGTTAAAGCGTCTGACTCTTCAGCCCAGGTCTTGATCTCATGGTTGAGTTCAAGCCCCTATTGGACTCCATGCTGGGCAAAGAACCTACTGAAAAAAAAAACATTAGATACTAGAATGGCCCAGAGCCAGGAAAAAAAATGGCCAAGAGTCAGATTTGAGTCAAAAGGAACAGAAGAAAGGCATTTGAGCAGCCTGGATATCAATATACACCACAAACTCCGAAGTTTCTCCATGAAATCTTAAGTTTCTGGTTAGGCTTATGTCAAGGGAACTAGTCTTCACTGAACTCATAAAGTTAACTTTCCCCAGTTCCTAGCTGCTGCCCCTGAAATCCCTTTATCAAGGGTTAAAATACCACTTCCCTCTTTTGTTCCTGCTGAAAACCAGAATAACTATAATCCCAAGGAGCTAAAGGAGCCTACCTACCCCTGTTGTCTTATGGCAAAATTCCTGCAACTCTTTGAATAGCTCCAGGGGAAACCAAGATCAAAGCTTATCTCTCCAGGGTATGCAAATATGTTCATTCTAGTATCTCTTTCCCTTTCTCCCTTCTTGGTGCACAGGTCCCTTCCCATTAATTGAGGGCAGGCTGAATCCAGTTTCCATAATCCCACATTAACAAATCCTCATCTAGTTTTTATGAGGAGCCTATGCCCGCCTACAACCCTCTTCCAAAATACATGATGAAAAATCTACTTGGGAGCTATGTTTCTGCAAGTCAGAAAGATGCCCTACATATATATTTTTTTTAACTGATCAGTCTAAAAACAGCTTCAGCCAATTTAAACCACTTTTTATAAAATAGCATTTGCATCAGGTTTGACAGCCTGCCTGCCATTTTTCCACCCCATTATGATATGAAACAGCTGAGCTACCAACTCTGGGGAAAACTAACTTTCTGCAGGAAAGGACAACTGAATGGTGGTAGTCACAGGCCTAGAAGCCATCCTTAGCCCACGTTATAGAGCTCAGCCTGGGAGCTGAGCAATTAAATTAGGAGCAATTAAATCAAGCTGAAAAGGCAAAGAAAGAATTAATTTCCCTGTGTTACACAAGTGGGGAAAGAGATGCTGGTATCTCCATGTTCTGTGGAGCCTCGGGTAATTGCACCAATGCTCCTCAGGCCTTGTTATAGGCTCTACGGGGGATAGGGTCTCCTTCACCAAGAAACACTGCAGCCAGGGGTACAACAAGTGGCTGGCCAGAGGGATGAGCTCCCCAGCCCTGAGAAGCAGTGACTGCTAGAAAACACAGTTGAAAAGTTCCCTGTAATTAAAGAATTGCCTGCCTAGATCTATGCTTTGCTTTGCTTAGTTTTGCTTAGCTACACTAAATTATACAACCCAATTCTGAAAGTCACTGTGGTCTGTCTACAATTTAGACAACTAGAGCAAGGAACATGAAATAGACTCTCTGTCTCTCCCCAAATGAGTTTATAAAATGCTTCTATTAAAAAACTGGAACTCAAATTTGGGGACAGAAATCCATCATCCTAATTGTTCTGGGGTACCATGTACTTGGACATATCCCTGTCACGCAGGAACAAGAAGATTTCATTTACATTCAGTCAACTAGCTCTTCCTGCTACCAGTTAGCGAGCTGACTCATTCAGAGAACTAAGACCTTGGTAAGGAGCCGTCCTAGATTCTGGAAAAGGCTAAACGCTCTGAGAGCTGCTCCAGACACTCCTCAATTCAGGATACTCACTCACCTCAAGCTCTGCACTTCAGCTGCCCTGACTCTCCGGGGGGCTTTTAACCTGGTTCTCCCAGGATAGCTCCCTCACCCTCTCCCTCTCCTCTTGAAAACCCGCTGTTGTTCTGACCTGGGTCTCACCCGACCCCTACCAAACAGGCTGGGATTCACATTATTCTCCCACATCCCAACCACTATTGGGGGGGTGGGGGGTGGATATAATCTCTTCTCACTACTGCCAGCACATTCCAACCCTGCCTCACTTCATGACCTGTATGGAAAACGGTTACTCATTCATTCATTCATTCGTTCATTCACTCAACAAGGCTTATCCAGCACTCTCCTGTGCTAAGCACCGTTCTAGGGCTTGGAATAGAGCCCTGAGCAAAACAAACAAAATCCTCCCCCTTCTTGAAGTTGATGTTCCAATAAGCAGGAATTAGATACAGATTTAGAACCTTTTAAAAATGCCACGTAAAATATCCTCCTTCATCCTCTGTGCTAGCCAGCAACCATCCCCACTCTCTATTATTTCTGTTCTCCTATAAATAAAAAGAAACCTTATATTTTACACAATTATGGCACTCCATATTCTTTAAGTTCAAATATTCAAACATTATTGCAGGAGTTCCTTAAACAATTCCGTGAGATACAGCTTTTACATTTTTTATTTTGACTATATATATATATATATATATATATTTTTTTTTTTTTACCTAATATATTTACAGAAAAGTTGCAAAAATAGTTCTGAGAATTCAGAACTATTTACCCCACTTCTTCCAATGTTAACATTTTACCAAGGTACATTTGTCAAAACTAAGCAGTTAATTTCTGTGCAAGAGTCTCAACTCTAAACTCTACACAGATTTCACAAAACTTTCCACTAATATGTATTAATGCTTCTTTTTGTTGTTGTTCCAGTATTCAACCCAAGATCCCATAAGCATTTACTCTCCTTAAACTTTTCCAATCTGTGGTAGTTTCTCAGTTTTTCTTTATCTTCATGTCTGTAACACAGTTGAAGAATACTGGCCAGGTATTCATAGAACACCCTCTTCCCCCACAGCTGGGTTTACTCATGCTTGGATTAGGGTTATGGGTCTGTGAGGGGAAAACACCACAGAAGCAAGGTGCACTTTTCATTGTATCATATGAGGTAAATGATAGCAATATAACTTGTTACTACTGGTGATGTTAACCTTGATCGGGGGTTAAAGTGCAATCTTTCAGGTTTCTCCAATGCAAAGTTGTATTTTTCCCTTTCCATATTCTTTGGTAGAAGTGAGTCTGTGTCCAGTCAACATTCAAGCAGAGGGGAATTAGCCCCACATCCTGGAAAGAGGAATAGCAAGTAATATGTAGATATGTGAGAACCAGCACAGCATTTAATATTATATATTTGGGGAAAGATAGTTGGAGGCTATGCAAATATTCTGTGTCTCCTTCAAGGTTTGCCCACTGGTTTTAGCATCTACCCATGGATCTTCACTGGAGCAATCTCCTAATGGTGATTTTATTTCCCTAATTCCTTCTACTTGTATTTTCAGAATTCTTCTGTTCGCTCCTTTTTCCTCATTTACTTATCTGATTTCATATATATATATATATAAAATGATGGATTCGTGGGTATTTATTTCATTTATGTTCCTAGATCATCTAGTAATTCCCATTCTACAAATACAGAAATTGAGACGGAGAACATTTTTATGACTCGCCAAAGATCACACAGTTACTCATGGAAAAGCATTATTTACAGTTCAGGTTTCCTCCCTCTCAACTCTACCCTGCCTCTGCTTTCACCTGGCATGCAGCTTGCTACATAGCATGAGTTTATGAAGGAAGGAAGGAAATCCAAAACTTACAAATTCGCCTGATTGATTATAGTCGACTGTCAGTAATCTTACTCTAAAAGCACAGAGAAGCAAGGGATATGTGGCTGAGAGATGGGAATACCAACCTCCACAGAGGAATTTTAACAGTAAAACTCAACAGTAAAAAGTTTTTATCCTATTCACAAGGTGATTTTGTAGCTTTGGCACTTGCCCAAATGTTCAGAATATATCATGGTTTCCTCTGGCCTGATTTGATTTCAAAAAAAGAATGAAAATATAATCCCTGTAAAGGGAACCCCAAGCAGCTGGTTTTCCTGATAATCCAGCATGATCCCACTGTGTTGACTTAATAATGCTACCAGGAATCTACAAACTGCTCAAAGGCAGAAGTCATGTCAAATCTGCGTGGTGCACACTCAGTTAATGCTGATGAATATGTAGCTTGCTTTTTGTGGTTCCTCCTTTGGGAAAAAAATCACATGACCAAAACTTCCTTGATGAGCTGCCTTAGGTTTAGGTTCTGAGTTACGGTTGGTTTTTGTTTTTTTTTTTCTGAATTATGTTTTTAAATGACAACTTAAAAAAAATACGTTATTTTTTTCTTTGACAGAGAGAGAGCAAGCACACACAAGCAGGGGGAGCAACAGGGAGAGGGAGAAGCAGGCTCCCTGCTGAGCAAGGAGCCCAATGTGGATTTCGATTCCAGGATCCCAGGATATGACCAGAGCCGAAGGCAGATACTTAATGACTCAACCCAGGCACCCCTAAATGACAACTTGAGTAAATAAATTGCATTATTAGCAAATCATGTCCTAGTAACAGTAGGGTCAGTAGAAACATCTGGCCCCTTGCCAAATTTCTGGCATTCAGTAAGTGCTAAATAAATATTTGCAGAATTAATACATGAAGAAATGGATCAGTGGGCTAGAGTAGTTGGCAAAGACTTTGTGCAGGAGGTGGGGCTTGAAGAGGACCAAGAAGGATTCCGATGGCAGGTAGAAAAGGCTTATCAGAACATACTGAACACTTCGTTTTATAGTTTCAGTCACATCAGCCGGTAGTAAGACTTTTCACTTTATGAGAACCCCCCTTGGCCTCTCTGGGACTGAGGTGCCCCGGACTCTTAGAGACTTAGTAATTGTAATCCAGGGTCCCAGAGTTGCTCTTATTCCTTTAGCTGTACTCTTGTTTCTGTGAGCCTGTTCAGTTAAATGGGCAATAAGCTCTGTTTAGTTAAGTTAGTATGTGTTCAGTTTCTGCTACGTACATACAGATTCCTGAAGAAACAGAGGTTAGTCATTAGAGGTGAAGCATCACAAATATCCGGTCCCACAGTTCTGAGCTGGTTGACTTCAGGGAGAGTACGGTTATAAGATAGCTGTTATGTGGTCTGGGAAACTGGAATCCCCATTAGGTAACCTCACAGCAGACAGTTAAATGATTTCCTGCCATCTCTTAGGGTCGTAGGCCAATTGTACATACCAGGACAGGGCCTTTAAGGACTTGGAAGACAAATATGGGGACACTAGGAGGTTTCAGCTTCCGCTAGTGTTTATCAAGGGGTTCTCATAAAGTGAGAAAGCAATGAGGAAGAGATGAGAGTGGTTTAACACACCACGGACAGGGTACAGCAGGCAGAAGCACCACACTGCCTCCGTCCCGGGCTGCACCATGATCAATGCCTTGTCTTTCCCACTCTTGATTTTCTCTCTCCCTTTCCCTCCTCCCCTTTCTGGCCAACACTAAGTCGATGGGGACTAGAGTGGAGGGAGAACTAGGAAGACCTGCAGACAGAAGGTGTCTGGAGCTTCTTCTATTGCAGAGACCCAGGGGAAACTACTCATGACTAACAGTCGTCGGCCACTAACAGTCCCAGCAGAAAAGCGGCACGCCTTGGGAAAGGGACACCCAAGCCAGCACAGACACTTATAACCAGTTCAGACATGACATAGCTGTCAATCTGGGGGTGAGATGATCTGTACTTTGGGGTATTTAACATTTACCTGGGCTTCCATTATCTTCTATCAGCAAATTACACTCCTATTTGTTCCATCCTTTTGACCTCTGTTGAACACATTAATGTTGCATTTATTCTCGCTAGGTCTACTGTGCCTCACAGGTTACCGACAAATGTCCATGAGTTTCCTCTGTGACTCACAAGATACTTGCTTACTTACTATCTATAATTAGTCTTGCTTCTATCTTATGTATTTTTCCATGTAATGGAATTAAATATTCTGGAATGAAACATAAAAATTAAACACATGATAGCCTTCGAGATCTCGTCCAGCACTGTGGCACTGGGTGACTGAGGAAGGAGCGTAGGTGAAAGCAAGGCATAGAAGCCAGCGAAAGAGATGCCTTCTCTTCTGTCCTCCTATCCCCATATGCCAGGATAGCCACCATCAAAATATTCCTCTGAATGGTGGTATTTTTTTTGTGACTCAGTGAACACCTGACAATTAACACTTAGATAAGTTATGCATGTTTTCCTTCCTTGAGTTCAAAAGCAGCTCGGCAGGTGGGCAGAATCCCCCAGTTATAAAACTGGCTGGTGGCTGCCTCCGTGACCTCAGCTACTTTCTTGTCCCTTACCACATTTGGGAACCAATTCTTGTATGAGCTCAATTGTCTCTGGGGATTGGGCAGCAATGATAACCTCTCAGAAAGCAACATCTATGGGCCGCAGCCATTTCTGCAAGAGGGCGTGACCATGCGCCTTGTTTACCACACATCTTCGTCTTTCTGCCTCAGACAACCCAACCCTGACCACCACAACTGTAATCCACTAAGACACATCCAGGAATCAGGCTGACAAGCAGAGAGTGGAAGAGTAAAAGAAGAAGGTATGTTCCCAAAACTTAACTGCACATTGACTATGCAAATACTTTTAGCCCCCAGACCTGCCCTTTCAGGATGGGCTACTGGAAAAAGCAAACCCACCCCTCCATCTACCTTTCAGGAACAAATAAATGAACACACAGAGATAACCAGGGGAATGAAAGACAGGGAGAGGTTTTTACTTTGTAATTTTAGTACGCCAGGATTTCTTGCCAGAGCCAATTGATGGGGATTGGGTGGTTGTCTGACAGCTGGGTCAAAGAGAGGCTTCGTGAACAATGCCATGGATCTGTGGGACCAGAAATTCAGTCAGCAATGATGCTATACCAGGCGTTCTGTTGGGCACTTCCTGCAGGCAATGTCAAAGTGCCAGCACATCATGAGAGAAGTGTTTGTCTCCTGCCGGTTTCCCATTTTGTTTGTAACTCCCACAGGACCCTGTCGAGCTTCTCGTCTCTCCTTGCACACAGACAAGTTCCTGCCTCACTTCAGCAGGGGCATCCCCAAGAACTCAGCAGGGAAGGCCAGGGAATTAGCATAAAATTTGTCTTAGACCAATAAAGCTTCTCAAGTGACAAACAAATTAAAAACTGCCCCATAGGGATACATCCTCAATTCAAGTCACACAGGATTCTACAGATAAACACCCCCCAAAATGAGCTCAAATCCCAATTACAGAATAAATGTGTTGGACAGTCCATCATAAATGAGTCAGCGAAATGAAACAGCAAAATCGGATCATCCTCAAAACTTCAAACAACTGGAATATTAAATATACACCCCAAAATGAGTATTTTCAAGTATAGAAATTAAAAAGATTCAAAAACATGTGAAAAGCATAATACAGATTTGGAAAGAATCAAGCAAAATGTAAAATACAAGGAGAGAAACTGAAATTGCCCAAGAAAAGAATTATTTTTTTTCTGTTTTTCTGTGTTTTCCTGAGTTCAATGTCTCATTACATGATTATCTGCCTTCAGATAATCATGTGATGATTTTTTTCTGTGTTTTTCTGTGTTTTCCTGAGTTCAATGTCTCATTACAGGATTATCTGCCTTCAGTGTTACAACTCTCGTATCTTCTTCTGTGATCTTCACAGTTGTAAACTATTTTTGCTATCCTTGATCAGGAAAACAAACTGATCTTTTGAGGAATTCAGTAAATAAAGCCCAATTGATTTTTCCAATACAGAGCTAATGGTTGGACTAAGCCAACAGTTCTCAGCTTACTTTACTTCACATGTGATTTCTAAAGATTCTTGAATATCTGCTCTTAAACACAAGTCTCAGACATCAGGAAAGGAGTGTGGCTTCTCTGGTCAGTTCTCCTAGTCTACTGGCTACTTTCTTGTGGTGAATGGTTAACTCAACCACTTTGGCCTTCTGGTCAGTTGGGCCTCCCTGTAATACCTCACCAAGCTGGACCCTGGACAGAAACAATGTGATGGCCAATAGTTGCCAGTGGAAGAGCTTACCCATAACTGCTTAAACCCCACACCTACATGAAAAGTTTTTCTAATGTTAAGATAGAAGAAGACAAGAAAGATAAACTTTAGGATAACCATTTGTGGAGAAATAAAATATGAATTTCACAACACTGTTTTGATGCTCATGGTTTACTCTCTGCTGGGCTATTTTCTGCTCAGATGAATGAAGAATGGACTCAGCCGCATACAAGTGAGTCCAACAAAAAAATCCACAGCTCCTGAACTGTGGAGAGAGGAAACAACCACCAGCTTTGGTCTCCCATAGTATTGCTTTAATATTAAAATGTAGGAACCCTTTTTTTTTTTCTTTTTAAGATTTTACTTCTTTATTTGAGAGAAAGAGAGAGAGAATGGGAGGAGGAGCAGAGGGTAAGAGACAAGCAGACTCTGTGGAGTCTGTGGAGCTGAGTGTGGAGCCTAATGCAGAGCTAGATCCTAGGACTCTGAGATCGTGATCTGAGCCAAAATTATAAGTCGGTTACTCAACTAACTGAGTCACCCAGGCACCCCATGTAATAAGCTTTTTAATCAACAAGAATTATAACGACCATTCCTAAACTCCAGATACTACATCATGTCTCATGTGGACCACAGAGGGGTGCATCACATAGAAGAGTGATTGAAGGTGCAGAAAATTCCAAGACACAGGACTAAGGGAAGACACTAAACAATCTGGTGTGGTCTCCATGGTCTCATGGTCACAGAGCTCATGGACAGGACTAGTTATCTCACTCTCCTTCTGTCTTGGTAAATGGCAGTAAGTCTCCAGGAAAGCCTTTTGAGAAAGACTATTCCACAATTTTGTTTCCATCAGTATAACAAAGCAGAAATCCTATAATATGCTGGTTACAAAAGTATAAAACTGTTAGACAAGATGTTGTTCAAGGACCTTTGTAAATTAATGAATAAATGTAGACTAACGTAAATGAAATTCAGAAAAAATGGGAAAGTGTGTCTGGGAGATAAGCCAGCACTGTAACTGTTGCATAACAAAGACACTTGTAGAGATCCAGTTGGGTTGGAGCTTCAGTGGACAAGGAAAAAGTTAATGAAGCTTGTGTATCTGCAGAACAGGGGACCAGACCTTAGATCACTCCACACAAAGCAAGGGCTCAGGAAGGAGTATATGTAGTGAATCAGAAGAAAACGCATCCAGTAGAGGCTAAAAACCAAGGATGTACCATGTCCTTTGCTGTGGATCCTAAGATCCAAGTGAGTTTGGGTTTGAATTTGAACTTTTTTTTTTTTAGTTGAAGAAACCACAACTTGAAAACTTCGATTTAAAGTAAACCTGGTTCTGTTGTAGTGTCCCTAGATGCCCGAAGCATCAAAGGCACATCTCTCAGGAGGAAAACACTTCAGCGTGGGCCTCTTATATTTTTACAGATAATGAAAGCCTATATAAATACAAATAAAAGAAATCAGAGGCACAAAAGACCTCACATTTAAGAAATAAAATGGGACACAGAAACAAGAGTAAATATCAGGAGACTATCAAAAATCAACAAATTGGTTTGATAAAGATTCAGAGAGATTTCTTAGAATTGAAAGGTACGATCACTGAAATAAAAAATGCAATTGGAGGGTTAAACACTAGAAGAGACACATTTTACATTTGTAAAGAAGCTGACTGGAAGGGAGATACAATGAAACTGAATAGAATGTCACCCGGAGATTGAAAATAGAAAAGAGAGGTTAAGAACATGCATAGTAGAACAAACACTTATCTAAGTGCTCTGGCAGGAGGAAATGGGAAAGAAAATGAATGGATAATATTCAAAGAGATAATGCCTGAGTCTCCCAGAATCCATGATAGACATGAACTCTCAGATTTAGGAACTCATTAAACCCAAAGGAGAGCAAACATTAAAAAAAAATCCATTTTTAGGTACAGTGCAGTCAAATTACAGCAAAGATTAAAAAGAGGGTCTTAAGTGCAACCGCAGAGAAAAGTTAGACTAGGTACAAGGAACAATATTTAGACTGACATCTAACTTTTTGATGTCAGAAAGTTGAGGAAAAGTACCTTCAAATACTTTCAAACTGTGAATGAATGGTCAATCTACATTCGTATGCCATTAAAAAAGTATATTTTAAGACAAGAATAAAATAAAAATATATCTCTCTGATATGAGGAATTTGAGAGGCAGGGTGGGGGTAGTGGGGGTGGGGAAGGAAAAAATGAAACCAGATGGGATCGGGAGGGAGACAAACCACAAGAGACTCTTAATCTCACAAAACAAACTGAGGTTTGCTGGGGGTTGGAAGGGTTGGGAGAGGGTAGTGGGGTTATGGACATTGGGGAGGGTATGTGATATGGTGAGTACCGTGAAGTGTGTAAGCCTGATGATTCACAGACCTGTATCCCTGGGGCAAATAATACATTTTATGTTAATAAAAATAATTTAAATATATATATATATATATATATATACTCACATTAAAAAAAAAAAGAAATGAGTCTGCCACCTACAGGCCTGCACTAATGAAAACAAAGGATGCTATCCAAGACAAAAGAGGAATTACCCTAAGGATGAAAAGTAGTTAGAATAAAATAATAATAAACATACTAGACATGTAGATTAAACTAAAGAGTTACTGTACAAAATAAGAAAATAATAAACATTATTTTTAAAATAGTAATAAAGTAATTAGTGAGGTTAAAAATAAGAGCTTTAAAAAGCTAAGCAACAATGTCATGTAAGTTTGGAATGTGTGTTTCCCATTCAAGCATTCATCCGTTTAACAATATTTGGTGAGCACTTACTGAAGGAGGAGCTGTTTGATCCAGGGTACACAAAAGAGTTAAAAAAAGCTTATCCCTATGAAATTTGCATGTTAGTATAGAAAAAGCAGGCAATAAACAAAGTCAGATGATTATAAATTCTATGGGGAAAAATAGAGGAGAGAGTGAGTGAGTACACAAGCTGAGGGCCTTCTTATCTCTTCATATCTATCATACATTCCATGTGTTATTTCTATAAATTTATCTTACAATAAATAGAAAATTATTCTAGGGCTTTCATATTTTTGAAGTCGAGTAAAGCTCAATTACATTTAGGTTTAAGTTTATGAAATATGGATTTCAAACAGGTAACATTCTTTGAAATGTTAAAATTTCAAAAATGAAAAACAGAAGTAGACCAAATAGGTATGAGGAGGGGTGGTTAATGGAATGAGTTTGGGGGGGGGGGGCTCAATCAATTCAAAAGGAAGCAAGAGAGGAGGAAAATCTGAGCAAAGAAAGGGTGCAAAAAATAGAAAGCTTGAAAATAAGATGGTAAAAATAAATCAAAATAATTTCAGATATTATAGTAAATGAGAATGGACTGAGCTCTGTGGGTAAATGGCATGAAGTGGGGGACTTGATTACAAAAAATCAAGCAATATATGGCCTTAGATGAAAGAAGCCTCACACATAAAGACAGAGAAATACTGAGGATAAAAAGAAGAAATAAATATACTAGGAAAATATGAGCTAAAGATATCTGGTACACCTATATCATACCAGCCAAAATAGGCCATATATATACATACATATATATATATATGTGTATATATATATATCTCCATATATATATCTCCATATATATATCTCTATATATCTGAAACTGGAATTAATGAAGATCACATCAAAATGGGGGAAAAAAGTTTAAGCTTCCTGGGAAATGTAATAATTCTAAATTTTTATTGCTCTAAGGTAACCCAAAACATGTAAAGCTAAAACTGAAAGGACTGTGAGGAAAAACTGACAAATCTATCAATCTGTGTCAGGTATTAAATCGTCTCTGAGTGATCTACAGATCAACAGGTCAAAAATCAGTACCCATAAAGAAGATTTAAATACTACTGTTAACAAGCTTCAACAATAAATAATATGAAAAATGTTGCACTAACACTTTCTTTTCAAGCTTCCATGGGATACTTATAAATGTTAAGAGATGTTATGGAGACTACATTCTCCTGGAAGAAGACAGACATTACCTAAGTAAATAAAGTCAACAGTAATTAGGTAATGATAAATAATAAGGAGCAAAATAATAAATGAGGCAACAGAAATGAAGGAAATGAGGCAAGAAATTAGAGGAGATAGAGAATAAATTTCAGATAGGTAGGTGAGGTCAAACCTCCTAAGAAAGAACACTTGAGTAAAGACCAGAAGGAGGTGATGGAGGAAGCATCCTGCTCTATCAGAGAAAACGATTTGTCATAAAGCTCTAATAAATGAAAAAATGAGAATCAGCTCAATGATGGGCAAATAAATTAGCACAGAAAAGAGAACCTAGAAACAGTCTTACATAGATGTTATTTGCCATATTGATGGATGTAGCATTACAGGTAGGGAAATGAGGAATTGTTTAATAAGTGATGCTAGAAAACAATGGTTAGCCATATAGAAAAAATTGAAATTCTATCTCTAAGGTCACAACACACACAAATCAATTCCTAATGAATTGAAGACTGACACATAAGAGGGAAAACATCGAAATTTATTTCTATGACTTCAAGGTAGTGAAGCAAGGGCTGACCATAAAAAGAAAATCTTTTACTAGATCTAAATAACTTTAATGACTGCATTAAGAACTTTTATTCATCAAAAAGATTCCAGGGAGAAAATGAAAATAGAAGCCATAACCTGTGAAAAAGATCAGAACAAAAGTTATTTTTTAAAAGAGCTTCAAAAAATCAATAAGGAAAAGGCATACAACCACAAATAAAAATCTTCACAACCTATGAACAAGCATTTCTCAGAAGAAAAACAAATGACTGATAAATAGGTCAGAAAATACTCATCTTAAATAGTAATCAGAGAACTGCAAAATAAAGAAATATGATTCACAATCACTAATATGACAAAAATTCTAAAATCTGACCATACCAGTTATGACAAAAACATGGACCAAGTAAGATAATACACCAATGATGGAAATTCAGATTTTTTTCCACACTTCTCTTGCCTCTTTCCAGGTTCTGTGATGAGTGGATAACTAGCTGTTACCAATTAAACCTAGCTATCAAACTAGTTGTTTAATAACAGCACACCGACTTAAGTACAACCAATTCAAAGTACAAGTGACATCTTGTAAAGCTGATGAACGTAACCCTATGACCCAGAATTCCACTTCTAAGAATATCTTAATTATGCCCTAAAGCTATGCTGTCTAATAAAAATCAAACACAAACTACATATGTCAATTTTTCTGATAGGCACATTCTAGTTTTCAAACAAGGTGAACTTATTCTTAATAGGATATTAAATACATTACATTTAAAACAATATATCTACAATCAGTTCAACCTGAAATCAATATAAAAAATGTTAACTTGATATTTTACATTATTTGTATTAAATCTTTAAAATCTGGTGTGTATTTTATACTTATATTTTATACTTTGATACTTTTTTATACGTATACTTTCACTACTTGTATTTTATACTTACACATCTACCAATTCAGACAGCCCACATTTCAAGTTCCCAGTAGCCAGAAATGGCTAGTGACTACCATACTAGGGCATAATTTAGGAAATCACAGCAAACATGTATGTCAATGTTTACTTTCATGGCCGCTCTGTTCCTGAGAGAAAAAAAAACCTGGAAACAATTTAAATATCCACTGACAACTGAAGGATTAATTTAATTGCAGACTGCTCTGCATTTAAATTTAATGGAAAACTATGCAACAATAAAAATGAAAGAAAACGGGGCATCTGGGTGGCTCAGTTGGTTGAGCGACTGCCTTCAGCTCAGGTCATGATCCCGGACTTCCAGGATGGAGTCCCGCATCGGGCTCCCAGCGCCTTGGGGAGTCTGCTTCTCCCTCTGACCTTCTCCTCTCTCATGCTCTCACTCATTCTCTCTCAAATAAATAAATAAAATCTTTTTTAAAAAATGAAAGAAAGCAGCCCCACATATCAAGAATGTATCTTAGAATCAAATGCTGGTTGACGGGGGCGCCTGGGTGGCTCATTCTGTTAAGTGTCCCACTCTTGATTTCAGTTCAGGTCGTGATCTCAGGGTGGTGGGATCAGCCCTGCCTTAGGCTCCATGCTCAGTGGGGAGTCTGCTCAAGATTCTTTTCTCTCCCTCTGTCCTCCCCCTCTCTCTTTCTCTTTCCAAAAGGAATGAATAAATCTGGTTTTTTTAAATTCTGACTGAGAAAAACCAAGTTTGATAATAATAGACAGTATATTATCATTTTCATAAAGCCCAAAAGAATCAAAACTAAATAGTGTGTTAAGAATACAAACTTGTGGACACTTGGGTGGCTCAGTCAGTTAAGCATCTACCTTGGGCTCAGGTCATGATCCCGGAGCCTCGGGATGGAGCCCCATATCAGGCTCCCTGCTCAGCAGAGAGTCTGCTTCTCCCTCTGCCACTCATCCCACTGGTGCTCTCTCTCTCTCAAATTAATAAATAAATAAAATCTTTTAAAAAAAATAAAGACAAATACTTTACCAAAAAAAATACATATGTGGTAACATTATGAAGAAAAGACAGAATAAAAACCAAGACAGAAATTATCTCTGAGGGAAGGCAGGGAAACAGCATCAGGAAAATTCACAGAAGTTCCAAGGATTTAGGTAACTCTTTATTCTTCATGGTATTTTCACTGCTAATTTTTTTAGTATTCTGACTGATACCTCATATATGTTCTCTCTTTATTTTGTATCTATTAACCTCTTTGTAATAAGATGAGAAAAAAATAGAGGTTGTTTTGGAAAACATCGGGTTACTTTGCTTATGGCCATTTCCCTCTTCCCTCAACATTTTTCTTAACCTTTTTTCTAAGCAGTGGAGAAAGTAAAGAATGACCAGACTTAAATGCATGTGAGTTGCAATTTAAAAACAAATAATTATTAACTGTCACGCCCTGGACTAAATAGTTTATATTCAATATCTTATTTAATCAGACCCCCTAAAAAAAGTGGGTTGGCCCTTCTTTGGTCTCCATTTTACACAGGAGGAAATAAGCTTAGGGAGATGAAATGATTCACATGCCCAAAGTCACAGGGTCAAATGACCAGGACAGGAGTTGAATTCAAATCTGATAGATATCAGAGCCTGAGCTCCTAACACCTGTTGAATGGCACAGCTACAGCTGCTGGAGCAGGGGCTAAAAGGTCATTTACCTGGACCATACATCATGAGTGCACAACCGCCACTGATTAAATAAATTATTTACACCATTAATTAGGTACTTTCTCTATGCTAAGTGCTGGGTATGCATTAAGTCTCTAACTTTCACCATGCTGCTAGATAGGCATCCTCTGTTTCAGAGGAGGAACCTGAGGCTCGGAAAGTTACACTGTTAGTGGAACATCATTCATTTAGTTGGGGGCAGGGCTGGAATGCAAACCTCGGCTGAGGGTGCTTCCTAAATCTTAATAAATGCTAAAGGCATGAGGGTTGGTGGTCAATATGTCTGTCAGATGAATTTACAGCTGGGTGGACCCTATGTGAGAGAGATAGGACATCTTTCCTGTTGTGATCATGAAAGCCTTTAAAATGTAAAGGATGACATTTACATGGAACATGACTATATGTGTAAACCACAGCTGGGGCAGGACATGCCTGAGAGAGGACAGAACGAGGTTCTGTTACCTCACTGAGGTGGGGGTGAGTTGGGAAGAGAAGCTGTATCAGCAGCAAGCTAGCCAGGAAGGAAGGTGAGTAATGATTCTAAAGATGCTATCCAGTTCATGAACATGAAGGTAGAGGCAAAGCATTGGGTGGTTTAGGCAGTTTTACTTTTTGAAAAGCACACTTTGAAGCCTGATGCTATATATAGTGAATAATTCATGCTCCCAGGGATAACAGAAAGGATTTGAGATGCTCTAGGAAAAAAGAAGTGGGGAAAGCTGTCCAGAGGGGGTTGTAGGTTTGGGAAGAGAGGAATATGTATACTCCATACTAATGCAATCCAAACCAGATGTCTGGTTCAGCAGAGCTTGCTGCAGATCACGTGACAAGGAATCAGATAAGGAATCAGATAGAAGCTCAACCAGCTCTGCAACCTGTTTTTAAAAAAATCATCATACAGTGAATATTCTGAGGTCTCAAAGCTCAAACAGCCTTTTTTTCTTTTCTTCCATTATCGCTATAGGCTTCTGCCTCCTTTCTCTCTAGGTCAGCTTTACCTACTGGGGTCCACCACCCACCCCTGAACTGCCAGTCAGTAGCTCTCAGACATCTGGACCAAACTGGAAAATCTTGTAATCCAACAATTGCAGGGGGAACCAAGAGTTGAGGGAAGCCCACTGGATGACCCGATCAGGACTTCTGTTATTTCTTTAACTCAGATATATTTCCACAAATCCCCAAACACTAAAGAAGGAGAACAATGGTAGAACACAATTTATACTATGAAATGCTCGCACTAGCCATCTCATTCCCACAGAAAATCTCTTATTTGGATTGAGGGAATCCACAAGGAAGAACAGCCAAAGGAGTCCCAGACAACATAATACAGAAAGCTGGATGTCCCTTGAAGGGTCACAGTGGACATAATCTGAACAAAATCAGAAAACCCAGACCAGCAAAACTATACGAAGGGTTAGATGCAAGCGGGAACTAGGAGAGCACAGGGCAGGCAGCCATGCTGAGTGTGTCAAGAAAGTTTTGGAAGCAACAGTCAAAGAGACAACAGAGACTGAACCATGGCTTTCTTCCTCGAAGGTGACCCATGCTCTAGGGATGTTAGAGAGGGGTGAGACCTTCAGGTAATGAACTCTTACCAGAGTGACAACCTCATCTGCCTCTGGAGACCTGACTGCTACTTTGGTGAAAGCTACTCTCAAGGAAAGTTACTGGGGCTGCTCCAGCTCAGCAATCCTTAAGAGACACTATTAGCCTTAACAGTAATGGCTCCCAGCAGCTGCCCCTCCACAACTCTTGTCTCCTTGACTGGTTCACCCATCTCTTGGGTCCCTGAAAGTTTAAAAATGGATGATTTTGATGATCATGGTAATGATGATTATATGGGGATGATAGCTAACATACCATGTCTGAGAGATCATGTACTGAGAAGCCATTATTTTATTTATTCTTCAAACTAAACCCATGATGAAGGTATTATTATTATTATCATTATTATTATTATTATACCCCTTTTAACAAGTCAGGAAAATGGAGCACAATTCATTTAAATAACATACTTATGTTTATAGTTTAAAGCCTCAAAGCTCATATTTGAACCCAGGTCTCTCTGATTTCAAACTCTATTCATTTAACCCCTAGAACAATGTCTCTCAAATTTGGACTCCAGGACTGATTTGTTCACTTTTATTACAGTTTTATTAAAATGTAAACAAATATAAAATTAGCTATAAACCCCTTCTAACATCATGAAACCCAAACCGGACATATATATTAAAAACATTTAATAACTAAATTTTAAGACCAGTAAAATTCAAATTAAAAACATTAATTCAATATGATGAAGGACATCGTTCTGCTGAAATTAGACCATCAATGTGGGTTTTAATAGGAGAAAGATGAACCTCAGGTCAGGTTTGGCATTTAACTGTGTGTGTGTGTGTGTGTGTGTGTGTGTGTGTGTGTGTGTGTTTTAGCTTCAGTAATTCAGATAACGCCTGTTAGCATAAGTATATTATTAATAATTTCAATGCCTTGCTTGCTGGTTCACAATAAATAGACTTCACACGTTCCTAAAACGCTGCCAACAAACAGTCTTCAAGTGTCAATTTTAATTAAGTGTCATTTGATAACTCTGTAATGCTGTCTTGTTTGCTTGAAAAGAAGGTTATGATGGCAACATTATTGAAATTTTCATTAATAAACCCTGATTGCCAGAAGCAGGTCTCGTTTCATGTGTCTGGCCATGCTTACAGTGAACGAGCGGTGACAATTTGGCTTATTCAAAGATGGGTTCTGCAGCGGGTGTCTGTGCAGTTTGGGATTGCCTGCCCAGGAGCATATGGTTGTGAGTGTGATATGCATATAGCCCTTGGGGCCTCTGATGGCTCAGTTCTCCCATTATATTTCTTCCTGTGAAATTCTTATTAGTGCATCACTCCCTGAAGTCATCTGACCTTCCTCTAGTAAAAGTGAAATTTGTAAAAACAAATGCAAATGTCCACATAGTGTACCGCAGTTCATGGAATGTGTGATCTTAAGAGGATTCAGAATGTATGCTAATTTATTGGAATATCACTGAGATGCAACACAAACTTAAAAACATTCTTTTATGAGACATTTGTCCGTGGGATCTAGCTTGAAAAACATGGATGATGGCTTCTGATTTCCCAGCATCCAGTGTGTAGAGGGTGGTCCAGCCCCTTGAAGGATTCTCTGCTATTAAAAAACTTTGGTCCTAAAATTATCTCTCAAATACACCCAGAAGTTCTATCCTCAGCGCCTTTCTCTAGACCCTCAACACATCCCAACATTTCTGTTTCTGTAAGTCCCATCAACATTCACAGACACTCCTGTTTCCTAGCACCTAGGTCGCCCCGTGAAAGTGAGGAAAGCAATGGACTTGAGCCCTACATTAGCTTGTTATGTCTGACCTTATAGTGAGACAAGCGTCATCACCCTCTTTGAATAGATGAAGAAACTGTAGCATAATGAATTGACCTGCCGGATCTCACTGAAAGAAGTTACAGATCCAGAATGTGAACCCATGGTACCTGGGTTCCTGCTTCATGCTGTTCCCATTAATACAGGCTGCCTCATCCAAGTAACACACCTACCCACTTTGTAGCAGCAGGAGATTCCCACATTATTGTGACCACAGAGAAAGAGGGTGCACAAGAACAAAAGAAGAATTGAGAGCCGCTTTGCATTTCTATTAAAATATAATACTGGAACCTCTTATTTTACAAATAACAACAACATTACAGCTGATGAGGCAGAATTTCAGATTAAGTTCTCTACTGTCATTTGCTCTATTTGCCATTGGTTTAAAATGCAATTATTAAATTTTTTTTTTAATCACAGGACCCTAAAATCCATTTACTAATTCAACAAATACATAATTTGGAAACAATAAACACAAACTTTAAATGTTTTCATTTTATTTTAATGGGAAAACTTCTATTTAGAAATTGTTAGAATCTTTTGAAGCCAAATTCCTTGGTTTAGGAGAAACCAACAGGGTGGACCTTTCCATTCCACAAAGAAAATGTAAATGCCAATGCCAACAATTGTTCTCAGAGAAAACTGATCTCCTTACAAATGTGAATGTAGATCTTGTAGGCCCAAGTTTGCATATTTCTAGTTGAGGAAATTGGGTGTGTGCACTGTAAGCCAGACTGGGACCTGAAAGATTCAATTGTTCTAAAGTAGGATTAATAATTAATGCTCCTTAAATGGCATGATTTAAATTAGAGTATCTCAGACTTAGGGAAATATATTGCTGACGATTTCAGTTGTCTTTCCTAAAGTTCCCCTGAAACAAATCCATATTTGTATTACAGAGGGAAATAAAATCTTCTACAGGCTCAGAGATGTGTGCCAGGGGTCCCAGGAGAAGCCAATACTTGTGACAGTGCATATTAAACTTGGAGCTGTCCTTCCGCTATTACACCAGCAATCTGTAAATGAGTCTGGTCTTAGCTGTGCTTTTGAAGACCTAATGGAAGAGACAGTGCCCATCCTTAGTGTAGAGATCCAGCACTCTGCAGAGCTGAATCATAAGGTAACATGATAATGCAGCATTTGCAAGCAGCAGTGGTTTGGAGCTGAGGTTGTGGACAAGGTAACACATAACTACCAAGTTGAGTTTGCAGAACACATAAGCATTTCTTGGGGTCCCACTTGGTAGAGAAACCTGGGAGAAAGACTGACTCCTAAAATTTGGATCAAGAACCATTACTATTTGGGGCCAATTTCGGGAAAAAAATCAATAGGACTCTCCAGTTATGTTTTATTATTTGTACTTGCCAGACACAATGCCTGGGACTGGAGATCCAGGTAAAGAAAGCATAGCCTCGGCCTTCAAAGCTCTTAAAATTTCTTGGGTGGTCATTGTATGTGTATGTGTATGTTGGGAGGGTGAAGGGTGGTAGGCAGATTAAGAAGGTTGTCTTTCACCAGTAGGAGGTCAAAGTATGAATAATCATTTCCAGGTTTGTGATCTATATGTAGAAGAGGAAAGGATTTGGTGCCTCCAGTGTTCCTCCTAGTGTTCCTCCAGTGTAACCTCCTAGGTTAGCCCCTGGCTAACCTAGAACAATGGGCAATAATATAGCAGAAGCCTCCCTTCAATCACAACCCTTATGAGGCAGGTGTTGCTTCATGCCAACTGTGGTTTATTCCATTCTTTCTAAAGTAAATGAAAAGATTTAACAAAAGAAAACAAGTTAACATTTGTTAAGACATCGGGAGAATGCAAATGAAAATATGAATCTCTGTGAATTGAATGCCAAAAGGAGGAAAGACAGGATCCCATAATAATCTCACTGACTAATAAGGAAGAGGATGATTATGTTCTGGGTTTCAGCCTCTGTGATCTTTCCCATCAACATGGCAAACTGGCTTTAGCTTTTTCCTAGAGTCACCTGGGTCGATGGCAGCAGCCAGAATTCCTCACAGCAGACATTGATGGAGAATCACCCCATGTGTTAAGTCATGTGAAGAAAGATGATGGCTCTCTCAGAGAAATTGGAAAACATGATTTTTTATTGAAGAGGCAAAAATAAAGCAAGCATCAGATTTAGGAAAAGCCATCTCTCTTCCCACCTCTCTCTCATCATTATTCAAGTTATTGACAAGTTATTGAAAGGTTTTAAATGACCTGCTACTTATAAGAGTCAGAATTGACTTCTGTTGAGGGGAAATAGGGGAGATGGGTCCTGAGACCTTAATCAGTGCATTTTCTCTTATGTTTGGATGAAGTAGACTCTGTGCATGAGAGAAATATGCCAATCACTGGGACTAAGAATGCTTTGTTTCCTTACCTGCAGAAGTTGACTACACGTACAATAGGATTTTCTCAGGAGTTTGTGTCCATAAGGCTAGTAAAATAAACATAACTCGAATTACTTCACCTATGGTTACCAATGATATCAACACTGTTAAAAAAAAAATGAGTAATTTTTCTGTCCTTCGGATTTCATAACAGTCTTGACTACTTCTCTCTCTTCATGTCCTCCTCTTCCCTTTCCACCCACTCTCTTCTGATTCTCCCTTAACTTCTCTGACTCCCCCTTCTCAGCTTTTCACAAATCTCTTCCTTCAGCCCATTATAGAGTGATGCTCCCTCTTTCTCTCAGTTTGCTCTTCCCCTGCACTAATGAGCCCACATTGTTTTGTTTACCTTTTAACTTGGACCGATGCAACAGCCTCCTTCTAGGTCCTTTCACCTTTAGTCTTGAGTCTTTCCAATTCAGCTTCTAAATAATTGCCAGAGAATTTTTACAAAAGAAATCTCATCAATCTTTTCCTTGCTTAAGAGTACCCAGGGTTTCCCATTATCCATAAAACAGATCCTGTGGCTTGGCCTAAAAGGATTTCACGATCTGGCTCCTGTCTCCTTTCTCTAAACTTTCCTCACACTACACCTTTCAACACATAACTTGTGATCTGATCATACAGAATTATTTGTAGCTCCAAAATGTTGTGTGCCATCTTTACAGAATTCCCTACCCTGTTTTGCCAGACCAGCCCACTCAGGTAACCTTCTAGACCATGCCTGTGGCACCACCCAGTCTGGGTGAGGTGACATTCCTTTCTCATCTTCCTTTGTGCCCAGTACTTGCCCTCATTATAACATCCTCTTGCAGTGGTTTGAACAGGATTCACACAGGAAAGCAGACCCACTCTAAGTACAATGGGAAAAGGGGGTTTATTATAGGAGTTAGACTACACAACATGCAGGAGCTGGGAAAGAGATGATCTGGAAGGGGAACCTGGAGGGTTAGAACGACCGTTACTAGTCAAATAGTCAAAGTATGAGTGGACCAATGGGATTTTAAAGAGAAATCCGGCAAGTCACAAAAGTGGGACAACAAAGGGAGAACTCATGGAGAAGTCTCTGGAAACTCACTCTCTGAGGAAGAAGTTGCCTCTGCCATAGTGCAGGCTTGATGGGTCCCCAGCCAAGCACCTGGTGACAGGCCTATAGCCAGCCACTGGTGTAGACAGGGTAGATGAGGAGGGAAGGGGAAAACTGGAGCCCACCAGGTACCTCTCTCTGCCCATCACCGTAGCGGACGACAAAGAGCTTGTGAGAGCCAAAGAGTCTTGTTGCATTTCTGTCAGCCAAACTGCATGCAAGCTTTTGTTTTTGTGTTTTGTTCTGTTTTGTTTTGAAAGAACACTCAGGCAAAGTTATCTGGGGAAATAAGTTATAGTTCTCAGATTTGGCCAAGTTGGCCTAACACGGTCTAGCACACTTTAGCTGTCTTTTCCTACTCCAGACTGTGGTATCAGAAGACAAGGAGTGTCTTATTCATTTTCAACTATGAAGCATCAAGCACAGGGCCTAAAACATAGGAGACACTCAAGACACTGAGCAGTGAATAAAGCACATTCATATAGCTGGTACGGCATTTGAATTTTTGATCATCCTCAGAATAGATGGTGGGAATGGTACAATGCCTTCTTGAGATCAAAATCTCTCAAGTGACAAGACTGAACTCCAGTGACTAAATAAATATAGAAAGATTCCACCATGGAAACTAAATTTGATTATTTACATCAACACATGAACTTGAAATTCAAAGGAAATTGAGAAATATTTTCTAAAATCATTTTTTTTTCCTTTAATGTGATCAACATTTTCAGCTTCACTGTGTTTTATTTTGGTTTTGGGGATGTCATTCATTTTGTTTTGTTTTGTTTGTTGTCATTGTTTTTAGGATGCTGACAGTAATGTATAGGAAAGGCCTATATTGTGTCTATTATGAGGTTAACTGTGGTTAACTGTGTTCTTATCATAAAGTCAAAACTGTTTGAAAGGGCATTGATTTTTTACATCTGCTTCAAGCATACCATAGCCATCTCTCTTTTCCTTCCTAAAGAAGGAAAAGCACATCTCCATCAAGAAGAGGAGAAAGGCAAATTCCAAGTTACATCAAATATATAACTTTGTTTTAATCCTACTGTATGCTGAAATTCCAAATTTTTAAACCACCCTTCTGATGAAAGCCAATGAAAAACAGGGGTGATGGAGCCCTGTGGAAAGAAGGAGCTGCTATGGGTTGTCCTGGGTCAGTATGATTGCAGCAGGAGATTTCTCTCCTTGTTTTCTCTCCCAGATCTTTGCACATCCATAGTGTGCACAGTCGGTAACATCATCAGAGTAGCTTCCTTATCTCATACTCTGCTTCTGGTCTTCTGAAGTATTTGGAGGGGAAAAAAAAAAACACAGTATGAAATGAAGTCCAGGTTTTTATTTGACTTTGACAATCAAAATTCTAGATGTAGGACTCCAAAAATACCGAATTCCTCCCTGATGTCAGCGGCTGTGGGTGGTTTTCTATTCCCTCATTCCCAAAATGGAGGATGTGATGTGATGCCAGAGGTAATGCACTGAGGCCAATAAAAATGGCATGTCTTCTTTGTCTGTAACTCTTACTAAGGAGATATTTGAGAAATGTGATAGTAAAGCCATGTGAACATGTATATTGTAAAACAGAATCTAAACTCTACATAGATTTAAAATATAAAAGAAGAGGCCCCAAAGGAATGTTGACTTTACTGGGGATCTCTCTGGAAAACTCACCCTTCCCCCCATCACAGGTAGTTAGATGGACATTGCTGAGGAGCCTGGTATGAGATCAAGCATTATCTTTGGCATTAGTAATAAAAAACACTCGGGTTTTAGACAAGGGAAATTTTCTGTCAATCCCAGAAAGATTTAGGATGGGACGCTACTTTCTAAATTGACACTGTCAGGTTAACCCAAGAAACATATTTATGTTTCTTTATCACCAGACATAACACAAGACAACATGTCATTTGATCAATGATGCTGTCATGAATCAACACTCATTTGTCAGCCCAAAGAGAACAAGTAACAAGAAGGTCAGGGATTGAAAGGAGGAGGGGTCTGGGTTATAAGTCCATCATCACACTGAAAGACATTCCCAAATTTTGCTGGCTTAATGCCACCTAGACTGTCCTTCCTCCCTTCCGCTTTTCCTGACTCCCTTTCTCCTTCCTCATTCCTTACCCTCTTCTTTAGAGCCCCAGGCCAGCAATATGTATTATTTTCCAGATTAATGTAATGTCTTTGGTTAAGTTGCCTGTTAAGAGAAATTCCATCATCTCTGGTTACAGTCCAGTTTATAAATTTTAAGGAAAAATAATCAAAGGCCTTCAAGAGTAAGTTCTTTAATTGCTGTAAGTTAGAACAGCCCAAAATCATTAACTTTGGCAGTAATCAAGAGGTTTCCACATAACTGTGTCATGCTGACATGGTAAATCAGAGCTGCCTTGGTTTAGTAGCAGTAAGTGAAGGCTGAGGGACAGTGTTCACATTCAGACAGGAGATAACCATTGTGGTAGAGGAAATTCACTTTTGTGTGGCTGTTTCCTGCTTTGAAGACGTTCTTGTCTGAGTAATGCAGATCTTACTTCCTTGTTAACTATACACTTCAATCCCATATTGGTAGGGTGATCATACGCCTTGGGTGCCCAGGATAGTCCTGGCATAATTGCCAAGAAAGTCCCCATTTATTCTCAAATTTGTCCTGGTTTATATGATGATTAAATATTTTTTAAAAAAAGAAGAAGAAGAAAGAAAGAAAGAAACTCACTGCAAAAACTGGCATTAAAACTGAGCTATTTCCAGCTAGATCAGAGCCACAGAAATAAAAATGTAGCATTAAGGCAGGTAACTCAGCCACAAGGGAGTTGGGTTGATTAAGTAAGACCATATGGCAGAAACAAGTGAGGGATCATGGCCTTCCAGGGTCACTGAGGCAACAGAGGGAGGAGCTCCTCTCCCCTGGAAGGGCAGCTGAGCACAGTCCAGCAGAAGTCACACTGTCAGCCAGCCAATCAACTGGCCTCAGCCTGCTGCTTCTGGTCCCGAGCTGGGCTAGCCACCCACCTTTCCAGAGCAGTGCTACCCCGAAGCAGAAGGTCACTGGCTTTAGAGCCACGGCACTTGCATTTCAGTTCTAGACTAATGAATTATCAGCTGTATGACTCCAGGCAGATTCACTTAACTTCTCTGAGCCTCAGTTTTTCCATCCACAAAATCAGAATAAGCAGAGCTGCCTTATAGGGTTGGTATGAGGATCAGAGCTTATGTAACTGTTTAGCCTGGGGTCTAAAGCAAAGTTAGCACAAAATAAATAGAAACTGTTCTCATAGCCTGTATCTGAGTTCTGAATAATTTAATAGATGACTCTCCACATCTTATAAATGGGTCCCTATTTTTATATGCCTCACTCTCATCAATCCCATGAGTCAGCAAATCCCTTAAGGATAGTCTCCATTTTATACCTCAGTTTTCCCCAAAGCACCCAGCATTCCATGGTGCAAGGCACAAAGCAGGCCCTCAAGACATCTCTGATCAATTACTCAGTTGCTTCCAGAGCCCAGTGAACACTGATGGCCAGGGCCTGCCTGCTGGCACTTTCCCTTGCCCTAGAAAGCATCAGAATATCATAGCACCTGCATCGCCCGAGGTATCCACGGAGAGGGGGACATCACTGTGAGGCAAAGGCATGAGGCCCTATGTGGAGTCAAAATAAATTATCCTTTGAAGGCAATGAAATTTCACTGCTTCTCTTTTCTTTAACCATGCTCATAAATAATGGAATATCAGGATTATTTTTCTTCCTTCCAAAGAATGAAAACAGAAAATAGGCCTTGGGTTTCTAGCTTGCAGTGCTGTGTTGCTGGCAATTGGCCCTCATGCTTTCCTAAACAATAGCCCTACTCTGAGATGCTGTTATGTTTCAAGTGTATATATACACTACACACACATAAACACAGATATGTGAAATATTTTGTTTAATTAGGGTTTGACCGAGATGTTTAAGTGGGTACAGGAAACAGGTATGTCAGAAAAGTGCCTGATCGGCTGCTCTGGAGACTCAGCTTAAAACCAGTGTCACCTCAAGCACTACAACATACACAGTTTGAAACTGAATACCGCTGCTCTCCTTTAATTCTTCATTACATTCCTGTGAAGTAAAGAACAATTAATATTGCTAAAATGTCCATCCTACCCAAAGAAATCCATGGGTTCAACATAATCTCTATCAAATTATCGTTAGCATTCTTCACGAAACTAGAATAAATAATACTAAAATTTGTATGGAACCACAAAAGACCCTGAATACCAAAGTGATCCTGAGAAAGAAAAAGAAAGCTAAAGGTATCACAATTCCAGATGTTAAGATATACTACAAAGCTGTGGTAATCAAAACAGTATAGTACTGGCACACAAGAGACACATAGAACAATAGAACAGAGATCCCAGATATAAACACATCCTTTTATGAGCAATCATCTATGATAGAGGAAGCAAAAATATACATTGGGGAAAATACAGTCTCTTCCTATAAATGGTACTGGAAAAACTGGACAGCTACAAGTAAATGAATGAAACTGGACCACTTTCTAACACCATATGCAAAAATGAACTCCAAATGGATTAGAGACCTGAATGTAAAACCTGAAACCATTAAAATACTAGATGACAGCACAGGCAGTGAATTTTCTGGCATGAGCCATAGCAACATTTTCTGGATATGTCTCCTTAGGCAAGGGAAAGAAAAACCAAAATGAAACTATTAGGTCTACATCAAAATAAAAGTCTTTTGCAACAGCAAAGGAAACTGTCAACAAAACAAAAAGGCAACCTAATAAATGTGAGAAGTATTTGCACATGATATATCCACTAAAGGGTTAATATCCCCCAAAACAAACAAACAAAATGTATACGATTCAACACCAAAGAAATCATCTGTTTTAAAAATGGGCAGAGGACTTGAATAGACATTTTTCCCAAAACATGCAGTTGGCCAACATGTGAAAAGATGCTCACCATCACTAATCATCAAGGAAATGAAAATCAAAACCACAATGGGATATCACCTCACACCTGTCAGAATGGCTAAAATCAAAAGCAGAAGAAACAACAAATATTGATGAGGTTGTGGAGAAAAAGAAAACCTCATACACTATCAGTGGAAATGTAAATTGATGCAGCCAATGTGGAAAAACACTGAAGAAAAATGTTCCCCAAAATTTTTAAGAGAGAATTAACTATGACCCAATAATTCCACTACTAGGTATTTACCTAAAGAAAACGAAAGCACTAATTTGAAAATATTTATTTATACCTATGTTTATTTTAGCATTATTTACGAAAGCCAATTCATGTAAGCAACCTAAGTGTCCACTAACAGACAAATGGATAAGGAAGATGTGGTATATACACATAATGGGATATTATGTAGCCTTTAAAAAGGATGAGATTGTGCAGTGTGCAACAATGTGGATGAACCTAGAAGGTATTTTGCTAAGTAAATCAAATACTAATAAAGGCAAATACCATATAATTTCACTCACAGGCAGAATCTAAAAAAAACCAAATTAATAAAAAAAGAAAGCAGAATTAGGACTACAAACGCAAAGAACAAACTCATGGTTTCCAGAGGGAGGGGGGTAGGGGAATTGGAAATACAGGTGAAAGAGAGTAGGAGATACAGACTTCCAGTTAGGGAATGAATAAATCATGAGGAAGAAAGGTACAGCCAAGGGACTATAGGCAGTGGTACTGTAGTAACATTGTGTGGTGACAGATGGTAGTCGGTGAATATAGCATAACACAAAAATTTGTCAAATCTCTATGTTACACACATAATCCTGTGTGTCAAGTATACTCAAATTTTAAATTTTTTTTAAAACAATGCTATAGTCATGCTCTCATAACTAAATGTTTCACCTCCTCAGGTGAAGGGGCAGTATATTAGACTGGTATACACCAACTCCTAGGGATTCACTTTGCTAAATATCAGGTATATATTTCTATTCACACCGGCTTTACTACCAGAATTCCTGAGGACATTCATTGACCTTTTAACTTTCTCACAGAACTTCCCACGATCAAACCAGAGACTAGATACAGCCGCCACCATGGCCTCTCCTGGGCTCCTGTCTGGTATCTGAACACATGAAGCATCTGGGCTCTATATCCACATGCCCCATTTCCCAAGCATGCGCCCCTTCAATGTCTGCCTTACTGTAAAACCTAGAAATGTTAGAAGTCAAAACATGGACACAGGATCATTTGCAGTAACTAAAATGTGATTTGGATTTTTTCCATTTTGTTTTTAAAAGAGATGAAGGTTTCTATGTGTCTCTATGAGAAATTAAACTAATGCAAGGAGTTTAAAATCCACTTTTTTCACTCAAAAGCAGCATCAACTTGCCCACCAAGTTACAAAAATGCCTCTCCTTCACCTATCATAGTAACATTTTTGTTGATATAAACTTGACCGTACACTTCGTTTGTTATCCGAAGAAGTCAAGGACACGTCAGGGAGGGTACGTCATCTCTCTGCCCACATTGTCAGCCTTGAACTCCCCAAGTCCTGACTGAGAGGAAGGGTCTGAAAGGGGAAACGGGGTCAGTGAAACTCCATGTTGCCGACAGCATATTGTGGTGATGGGCTCAGGCAGGTTTTAGAGAAGAGGTATGCAGGTTCAAACAATCATGTGACCAAAGTTGTCTGCATGCCACTTCACCACATAAACAAACTGGAAATTTGTCATTAAAAAGATCCACTCCCCAAGTGTTAAGCAGTTTACTTTTCTCCCCTTTCACCACAATAGCTATGAAGAGAACATCACACATTCCCACTCCCAGTGTTGCACATGCTTATCTCATTCTGTCCTCATAAGAGCCCTGTAAGTTACATGTTCATATTCACATTTTAGAGAAGAAACTGACTTCCAAATGATTGACAATCTCCCAAGATCCCACAGTAGTAACAAAGCTATGACCTATGACCAAATGCAGTGAACTACTCCTTCCTTTGCTGGCCCTAGCTATAGGTAATACAATCAGCTGCATGGAATCCTAAAGGGTGCTCCTCTGCATCACCTCCCCTGACACTGAGTACTCTGCCAAGTGTCTCTGCTTAGCCTCCACTGCCAGTGTCCAATATGCTTATCCTCACTAGGTCAAGTACTCATCATTGGCACCCACCCAGAGTCCCCACGACAGGGCTGCCAGGTGCAGTTGTGCAAGTTGTGCACTGCTCAACCCAAGAGGATTCATTAACATTGTGGCCTAAATGTCCTGTCTCAATATCCAAAATGTGCCATGGCCAATCAGGTCATGTATGATTGGTTGCAGAGCTGGTGTCACAGGCCCATATATAATGCTGTATTTCATCTACATAGTCTCATATAACTCTCACTGCAAACTGTATTACAGAATAGCAAACTATCAATAAATAAAGACTAATGTGTGAAAAAATAAGTATAAGGGAACTTATAACTAATATAATATTGACAAAGAAGACTCAAAAATGTTGCTAGCAAGATTTAGTGTTTCAAGATTACCATGTTTTAGTAAAGATTCACAAGCTATATATTTATGCTCTTTTCCTATCACAAAGAATTTTTATTCCTGCCATGAGTCTCATAGCATATTTCGCTAAGGCCTATAATATTATAAAAGGGCTACATTAAAGCACATAAACAACTGAAATCACAACACAATAATGTATAAAAAGAGAAAAGGAATTTGTTTTTTTAAAAAACAAACAACTACTGAATATGATTTCTGAAGAGGGAACAAATACCTTTGTTGTTTTATAACATCACAGTTTTAAAAATAGACCAGCCAATATTACTTTCCCTTTTGGGGTAATAACATGCTTAAAAATTGAACAAACTACTAAAAGCTGAAAATGAATCTGCAACATTATCATTGCCAGTATCTCTATTAGTTGACCTAACTTATATTTTGGAAAACAATAAGGAAAATAAATTACCTAGCATAGAAAATAATGTCCCCTCTAAATGTTTAGGTACCTGTGCTAAATGTTGGGAAAAGTGGCTGCAGTGATTTCCACTCATGTATGCACACCACTTTGTGTTTCTGTCATCAAGAGGTGAGGTCTGTTTCTGCAGCCCTTGAATCTGATCTAGCCTGCTGAGTTGGCATGACCAAGAGATTGTAATAGAAGTTATTGTGTGCCAGTTCTGAGATTCTTGGAATGTCACCATGTGAATACCAGCAAGCTATCCTCCTGGGGAATGGGTGTTTTTGTAGACCAGAGCTAAGAGATCCCAGCTGAAGCCATCTTGGACCATAGAGCACCCCCCCCGCCGCCCCAACCCTATAGCTGACTACAGACATGTGAATGAACTGGGTCAAACCCAGAACTACTCAACTGAATCCAGACCAAAGGGCTCACTCCCAGAATCATGAATAAAACAAATGGTTGTTTTAAGATGTGATGACTTGTTGTTGGTAGTTAAGCATCAATATCTAATGGCATATATAAGAGAGGAAAAAATATCACCTTATATTCATATTTAGTTTCTTTTTAACACAAGAGTATCTAGTGCAAATAGTTCTACCTCACCTCATTTTACAGTCTTGCTTCTAGGACTTCATTCTTTCTGTGGCTACTCTCTCCATCATTAGGACATCTTTCTGCCCAGCCAGTAGCCACAAGGTATTCTCCTACTGACCCCAGACATCTTATCTTCATATGACTGCCCTGAAAAGAAAATTGGTTTGGCATTTAGTTTTTCCAGTTTATTGTCAGCCATTTCAAATTTCTAACCTGTGACAAAACCTTCCTTGGTAAAGAATTCTACACAGTTGTGTGAGAACATCAAGTCCATGATATAAATCTGCTTGAAGAAACTACCCTAAGTCCTCCACTCTAATGATACAAAGACATGCTACTAACCCATCTTTGAGATTTAAGGTCTTTGAGATTTGAGAAACTTTAACTTATTAAATCAGGAAGCTAAAAGGGACCTTGAGTTCCTAAGAGATTCCCAAGGGAATTCCTGAGTCCATCCCAGAGACATGCTATAATCATAATTATCATCACCTGATGTTTACTTAATTCTTAATCTCTAGGAAATCTACAGAGAAATCTGAGCAATCTGAAGGCAGTGTCAAATACAAGGTATCCTCTGATAAAAGGAAGAATAGGCAAACAACTTCAAAAGAAAGCTTTCATGAAATAGAATACATGAAAGAAAAAAATGGGGGAAGCTAACGACAGGATTAAAAGGATGACAAAGGTCAAGTGGGAGATTTACTGTGGTAGAAAAAGATCTGTATTCCATACCATTTTTCAGGGCTGAACACTCAGTAATAAGTCATTTAATTCAGGTTTATCACCACTAATCTCCTGGTAAGCTGTTAAAAGTCTCATTTTCCGTATCTGACTCCATTCAGTATTAGAGAAGGACCTTTCCCTTCTGTCTCCAATACCACTGCCAAACATTGCTGCCACAACTGCTATGCCCAATTCTCTTAAGGTGTAAGTAGCCCTTTCTGTTCACTTGAGGAGAAGAGTGAAAACCGGATAGTTGCTTCTGAGAACATGCCATATATATATATATATATATACACACCCTGAAACACTTCCTTTCTGTCCAGATTCGCATAGAGCCCATAGAACTCATGATGGTTCTAACAAAACAACCCAGAACAGCACCTTAGGCTTCAGCCACTGAGGTAAAGCGGCTGATGTTGGAGATTATTCTAAAGTGAAGATCTGGATGAACTGCAGCCCGTGCCAAGCTATGTCAGATAAGGAACAGGCATAGGAACAGGGGATCACCCTGATAGGAAGATGATTCAAGAGGCACAATATAGCCAGCGATGTGTTAGGACCAGCTCTTACCCGCTCAGAAGAGCAGATGGATAAATGTTCAAGTATTTTAAAAGCTGGCTGACATCACACTGGTAGCTTGATATAATCTAGAGTGGGAGAATTTATACCACAGAATTAACAAAAACAACAAATAAGGACTTCTTTTCTGGAAAGCTGATTGTTACACATTTACCAGTTTATCCCTGAAAATAACTGTCTTCAACTATTTTAAGGCTTATCTTTCCAAAGAGATAATATTTGGTCATAAGCAATGCTACGGAACGCTTTCTAACACAGTATCCATAAAGGCAAGTGAGAATAAAACAGACTCCTTGGAGCTCCAGTGACATGGTCCAAAGTGGCAGAGAAACCAAGCGAGTATTAAATGCATAAGATGATATATAATAATGATGGAACTAAAATACTGGGCAACAATAAATGTGTTTTATCTAGCCCATGAGTAGGCTTAAACATTTAAAGTCCATGCATTGTTCAGGAAGGCATTACTATTGATAAAATTAAATTTTAAGAAAAACTATATGCATAAGGTAAATGTATAAGGTAAAAATTTGGGAGTAACTATTAAAAATTTTAAGGAGAATATATAATGTCCAAAACTGTATATGGGACAGAATATAAGACAATGAAATAAAACAACAGCAATAAGTAAGCAAACACACAAAAATTCAACTAACACACAAAAAAATTTCAACAAATAAAAGAAAAGAGAAAAAAATGGAAAATGTAAAATTAGAACAAAATAGAAAGTTACATGGTAGGAAAAAAATCCATATATGCTGATCATTAGAATAAATATTAAATTATTAAGGTCATCTGTTAAAAGGGATTTTAACAATGGACTAAAACACAAAATCCCATTGATAAGTGGTTATAACAGATATGCCTAAAACATAATAAAAGGTTGAAAGCACAAAGGTAGAAAAAATATACTAGAAAAATATTTGTCAAGTGAAAAGCTGGTATATCTATATTAATTTCAGGTAAAACTGCCTTTGACATAAAATATTATGACTACAGTAAGATTCTGTAGAGGGACAGAAGTTTCGATTCACTAGGTATACAGCTCTAAACTTATAACCACAAACAAGATTTAAATACATCAAGAAAAATTGACAGGATACAGGGACAAGTTTTGCCATCCTGTGATATATCAACAGAAATCCCTCAACTAGATAAATTAAAACTTAAAATGTTAGTAAATGTGTAGAAGATTTAGAAAAATAGTAATATGCTGGATTTATGGGATAAATATAGAACCTATCAACAAGTAAATAGAGAATATTGATTCTTCTCAAGCTCACACTGAATATTTATAAGAATCAACTATACTAAGCCATAAAACAAGTATCAACATATTTCAGGGGGGAAAAATCAATACAGAGCACAGTCTCTATTATGCAATTAAATTAGAGGTCAATAACAAAGAGATAAAATTAAATATTTCTGGTAGTTCATAAATTTCAGAAGGGTACATCTCATTTATTTATGTGCCAAAGAAGAACTCAAATTGAAAACTGAAAAATATTTAGAACTAAGCTATAATGAAAAACTTACCTATCAATATCTGTGGAATGGAGCCAAGGCAAAGATTATAGGAAAACTTACAGGCCAAGTGTATATATTATAAGGAAGAAAGACTGGAAAACTACTGAATTGGCATCAAATAAGAGGTTAAAAAGGAAATGGAGCAAACAAAAAATAGAGGAAAATAAGAGCAAAAATTGTAGAAAGAGAAAATAAGGGCATCAGAAAAAGGAAAATTAAGTCTTTTGAAAGAATTGATAAAATAGAGAAAATTTTGGCTATGTTGGTCAATATAAAGAAAATGGACAGAAATAATCAATACAAGAAATTGTTTTAAAAGAATTTTGAAGAGAATACTAAAATATTGATAATAATATTAATATCAAAATCAGAAAGACACTACCAAGAAAAAAAACTACTGTCTGATATGTGTGATGAACGCAGATGTAAAATTTCTCAACAAAAGATTAGCAAACAACATTCAGCAATACATTAAAAGGCTCATTCACCATGATCAAAAGGGATTTATTACAGAGATTCAAGGATGGTTCAATATCTACACATCAGTGTGATACAATACATTAACAAAATGAAGAATAAAATCATATGATCATCTCAATAGAGGCAGAGAAAGTATTTAACAAAATTTAATACCTATTCATGATAAAAAAACTCTCAACAAAATGGGTTTAGAGGGAACATAACTCAGCATAATAAAAGCCACATAGGAAAACCCCAAACTTGCCATCATTCTCAATGGTGAAAAGCTGAGAGCTTTTCTTCCAAGATCTGGAAAAAATGCAAGGATGTCCATTCTCACCGCTTTAATTCAAGGAGGAGGAGGAGGAAGAGGAAGAAGAGGAGGGAGGAGGAAGAGGAGGGAGGAGGAAGAGGAGGGAGGAGGAAGAGAAGGGAGGAGGAAGAGGAGGGAGGAGGAAGCAGAAGCAGAAGAAGAAGAGGAAACAAAGGACACCCAAATTGGTATGAAGAAGTTAAACAGTCATTATCTGAAGATGACATGATAACATATATTGAAAACTCTAAAACTCCACAGAAATTATTTTAACTAATAAATGAATTCAGTAAATTTGGAAGACATAAAATTAATACATAGAAATCTGTTGGGTTTCTATTCACTACTAATGAAGTAGCAGAAGAAGAAAATAATTCCATTCACAGCTGCACCAAAAAGAATAAAGAGGTAAAAGACCTGTACACTGAAAAGTAAAACACTAATTAAACTGAAGAAGACACAAACAAATGAAAAGACATACCATTATCATGAATTAGTAAAATTAATGTTGTTAAAATGCCTACACTACCCAAAGCAATCTATGGATTCAATGTAGTTCCTATCAAAATACCAATAGTATTTTTCACAAAACTAGAATAAATAATCTTAAAATTTGTATGAAACCCCACAAAAGACTCCAATAGCCAAAACAATCTTGAGAAAGAACAAAGCTGGAGGTACCACAATTCTAGGTTTTAAGATATGCTACAAAGCTGTAATAATCAAAAGAGTATGATCCTGGCACATAATGGAGACAAAAAACAATGGAACAGAATAGAGATCCCAGAAATAAACTCACACTTACATGATCAATTAATCTAAAGGAGGAAAAAATACATAATGGGGGAAAAGACAGTCTCTTCAATAAATTGTGTTGGGAAAACTGGGCACCTCCATGCAAAAGAATGAAGCTGGACTACTTTCTAACATGATACACAAAAATAAACTCGAAAAATAGTAAAGACCTAAATATGAGACCTGAAACCATAAAACTCCCTAGACGAAAACATAGGCAGTAATCTGTTTGACATCAGTTTTCTAGGTAAGTCTACTCAGACAAGGGAAAGAAAGGCAAAAATAAAATATTGGGACTATGTCAAGATAAAAAGCTTTAGTGCAGCAAGTAAAGCCATCAAAAACTGAAACATCACTATACTGAATGGGAGAATATATTTGTCAGTGATACATTCAATAAAAGGATAATATCCAAAATATATTTTTTAAAAAACTTATAAAACTCAACACCAAAGAAAGAAATACCAATTACAAGATGGGCAAGGAACTGAATAGATCTTCTTCCAAAGAAGACATACAACAAATACATGAAAAGATGCTAATAATCACAAATAATCATGCAATTCAAAGCCATCATGAGATACCACCTGGTACCTGTCAGAATGACTAGTATCAAAAAGACAAAAGCTAACAAGTGTTGGCAAAGGTGTGGGAAAAAAAGGAACCCTCTTGTACTGTTGGTAGGAAAGTAAATTGGTTCAACCACTGTGGAAAACACTACAGAGATTCCTCAAAAAAAATAAAAATAGAACTACCATACCATCCTATATTTCTATTACCAGGCATTTTTCCAAAGAAATCAAAAGCACTAGTTAAAAAAGATCAATATACCCCTATTTTATTTTAGCATTATTTATAGTAGCCAATATATGGAAGCCACCCAAATGTCCATCAATAGATTATGGATAAAGAAATGTAGTATATACATGTAATGGAGATTAATCAACCATAAAAAAGAATGAGATCCTGCCATTTCTGACCACATGGGCAGATCTAGAGGGTATTATACTAAGTGAAGTAAGTCAGACAGAGAAAGACAAATACCCTATGATTTCACTCGTGTGGAATCTAAAAACCAAAAGAATGGATAAACCAAAAATGGTAAAAGATCCATGAATACAGAGAACAAACTGATGGCTAACAGAGGGGAGGGGATGGGAAAATGGCAAAAATAGGTGAAGGTGAGTGGGAGGTACAAGTTTCTAGTTATGGAATGAGTAAGTCCTAAAGATGAAAGGTACAAAATAGGGAATAAAGTCAATTATATTATAATAGCATTGAATGGTAAAAAATGATAGTTACAACTATGGTGAGCATAACATAGAGTTGTTAAATTATGTCCTAAACCCAAAACTAATGTAAATGTTGTGTGTCAATTGTACTTCAATAAAAATAAATGGACAGATATAAAATTGTTTTAAAAATATTTCAGAGAAAATGAAAATCTTTATGATAATAAATTTTAAAACAAATTATATAGAAAATTTCTTACAAAGTATAAAAAAGTTTAAGAAAAAAGAGGAAGCTCAAATAGTAACAATTTAAAAAAATTGAATTCATATCTTTAAATACAAACACAATATAAAACCAGGCTTAGATGGTCTAACAGACAAGTAAAGCCACACTTAGAAGGAATAGATTATTCCAATCTGTAACTTTTTTTTTCCCCTAAGAACAAAATAACAGAGATCAGCTTAATCTATGAGACAAATACATCCTTGATACCAAACCACATAAGGCCAACATATGTTAGAAATCACATTGCTCACTAAAAATTACTCATTACTAAATTATAGATTACTTGTAAGCCTAGATGCCAAAATCCTAAATGAAACACTGGCAAATCAAGTCAGTGTATAAAAATGACAATTACTCATAACCGAGTTTGTTATTCCTAAGAATATGAGTGGTTTAAGTATAAAATTATTATCATAACTCAACAAATTAATAGATTGGGATGGGAAACAAATGGAGAGAAAGGCATTCAACAATATTGGTCTCCATCAATACTAAGACAGAAATTCTTAGAAAATTTTCTAAGATATTTAGCCTGGTATCTATCCTCGTATTCCCCAAAAGCCTATAACAAAAATCATCTGAGCAGTGAACAATAAGAAAATATTTTCTTTAAAAGAAGGAACATGACAAGAATGCCTTACACTTCTAATTATCATTGCCCTTGGTATCATAACCAGAGAAGGAAAAAAGGAGAAGGGGAGAAAAAGAGAGATGGAGAGGAAAAGGAACAGAGAAGGAAGGAGAAAGAAGAAGTGGAGGGAAGGAGAGAGAGAAACGAGAACAGGGAGGAAAGGAAGAATGACTTAAGAAGAAACAGACTTATATATACATATTACATACATAATATACATATTGTATATATGTGATTGTTTAGATGTAAATGATATTCTATATAGAAATGTAATAAGGCAATTAGGTATAAGATAAATATTATAAGGTAAATATTCCAAAATCAATTGAATTTTTAGCATGTGATAACCAACATAGTGTTATTTTTAATATTGATGTTATTTATAATAGCAAAAAAATGTAAATGTTATTTAGAAATAAATTTAAGAGATTGAGACCTTTATGGAGAAAGTATCAAACTTTATTGAAAGACATCAAAGAAGGCCTTAGAAAGATGGTGATATACCACAATTAGGAATAGGAAGAATTAGTATCTTCAAGGTGACATTTTTTCTCAAAATTAATCTGTATAATCAATGTAATTCTAAGCAAAATTCTATCCCTGTTTTTTTTTTCAAGAAGTTTAACAAGCTGATTCAAAAATTCATATGGAATAACCAAGGTCCAAAATAGGTAAGATACTACTATACGAAATAAGAGAAAGGTGTTTTCTTATACTCTATCATATACCAAGACTTATCAAGACTTAAA
Source organism: Mellivora capensis (assembly GCA_004024625.1). Classification (NCBI taxonomy): domain Eukaryota; kingdom Metazoa; phylum Chordata; class Mammalia; order Carnivora; family Mustelidae; genus Mellivora; species Mellivora capensis. The sequence goes on along the minus strand of PISX010002028.1, from coordinate 29,583 downwards.
TTTCACTGGCATAATTTCACTGCTCTAAGTATAGCACTGGCAGCAGATAAAAAGGACAATGGATGATAAAAGAGCTCAAACAAAAACCCATGCAAAACAATTACCAAGATAAGAGAAAAACAGTTTTTACAGATGAGGGGGAAAAGGGTCTATTCACTAAATGATTCTGAGACAATTGTTTATTCATGTGGATAAAAATCCTTAAGTCACTGGATAATACTGAAATTGAGCTCCTGATTCACACTACATATAATTATCACTGTCAAACAGATTAAAGTCTTAAATGTGCAGAACCCAACTATAAAATTTTTAGGGGGGATAAAAGGAGAATATTTTCCTGAGCTCAGCATAAAGATGGATCACATGAGAATGAAGACATAAATTATAGCATATTTACCTAATGGGATATTATACAGTAATGAAAATTAATTAACTACAGTGACCTATAACATAATAAATGGGTGGTTCTTAAAAATGTCAAGTTAGAACAAAACAGAGGATCACATGGGAAGGGAGGGAAAAAATGAAACAAGATGCAATCAGAGAGGGAGACAAACTGTAAGACACTCTTAATCAAAGGAAACAAACTGAAGTTTGCTGGAGGGGAAGGGGCTGCGAGGGATGGCATAACCAGGTGATGGACATTAAGGAGGGCACATAATGTAATGAGCACTGGGTATTATGTAAGACTGATGAATCCCTGAACTCTACCTTTGAAACTAATAATACACATTAATTAATTGGATTTAAGTTTAAAAAATATTTTAAAAAGAAAAAGAAAAAAATATCAAGTTAGGGTAAAATAACAAGTAACAAAAGACTACTTAAAGACTGATAAGATTTGTATAAAATCAGAAAAAAAGCAAAATCATGCAACATATTATTTGGAGATTCATAGTTTGATGATAAAATTTTTAAAAATTTTAAATCACAAAATTCACTTTAGTGATCACTTCTGGGCGTAGGAACATCAGAGGAAATCGGAAGGAGCAACTAAGTAGAGGCAGTGGCATTGGTTATGTCCTATTTCTTCCCGCCACAACTATTTAATTACTTTGCTTAATAAGTTAAATTTATCTTATTTAAATGTTATAATATGTTATAAGTTGTGAACATGACATAATTTTAGAATCAAACTCTCCATTTTAAAAAGATTTGTGCTCATTATAGATGGTCTAATCTAAATACAATTGGAGTTCTACAGGTCTAAGTGGGGATTTGTGGGGAGAGGTATAGGTGGGAGTTTCTACGGGTAATGAGTTTGGGTTTTTGTTTTTTTGTTTTTTTAATCACTGGAGTTAACCAAGCATAGGGAGGTAAATCCCTTTAAATTGCTGTGAATATTTTAGAGTGAACTAAAGCATTAGTTGGCTGATTACATTAAATCCCTTCCATATCTGAAAGACTATTATTCTGTAGATCAACTGGTAAGTGAAATAATTTAACTATTCACCTTAGCCAAAATTGGAACCATAGAGAGTCCGTATAAATACTGCCCTGATCTTCTAATACTGGAATTAGAATGAATCAGTTGCTCCCAGAGGAAAGTAGGGAATTAGTTTCATCCTAAAAGTCACTTTCTTCTGTTTCCCCCTTAAAGATAATTTAATCCTTTCATTGTAAGTCTTTACTCCTTGGTGAGGTAGGGGGAAGGAGGGGATCGAAAAAATATATATGTTTAGTATTTCCACCTAACTCAATTTTATGAAACTAATTACTTAAAGATAGTGCTGAAACTAATTTTAGTAAGTAATAAATTGTAGGTAGTATCTTAGAAAATATTCTGCCTTTTAAACTTTATAGATTCTAGAGTTGGAAGTAGGAGGCCACTTTCCGGAAAGTGTTACCAAATGTTGCCAGATCCCGCACCATCAAGAAGATCGAGAATGCCAGTCAAAGTGCCCGGACTGTCACCTAGAGGGGCCATTTAAAATTAACCTAAAAGCATAGATTAAAGAAATTCATTCATGCCAATGTCCCAAAGGCAAGGGCAATCTTCTGAGCCTGAACATGAGAGAAGCCAGAAGGATCCACAACAGAGGGTGGAGTGTCCACTAAATCCACAGTCAAAATACCGCCTGTTCCTCAAATAACTCAGATAAGTCCATTATCTCTGCGGACACCCTCTCAGAGGTGCCCTCTCCCTGTGATATCTGCCCAGCACTCACTAGCCCACCCCTTCTAAGCAACACCATTTTTGGTTATTAATTACAGCAAGAAAGAGGTATCATGACTACTATCCAGAAGTTGTGGTTTTATACCAAGTGGGCGGGAGGAAGATGTTGACACCAAGATTGGAGACGAGTCTCTGCCCCTCACTGAGTGACACTCTTACTGATGTTTCACGTCGTAGGTCATGTCTTTTTTGGAGAAAGTCAATCATATCACTTTCTTGAAGAGAGACCAGTGATCAGCAGGGACACTTCTACAGTATAATTAATGTAAACTATTCCAGACATGCATCAAGGTTCTATTTCCTCTCTCCCTTGGGTCAGGGTAAAAGAAATCCAACAGAGAAGGATAAGGGAGTAGCTTATCTTGCCCCGGAAATCATTACTGACACGCAGGAATTTTGCTCTTTGTCTGGAAGTGACCGGGGGGGGGGGGGGGGGGGGGGGAATCCCTGGTGGGTCACATGACCCTGGCAGATCTCTTCTCATAAGGGCACTGTGTGGAGCTTCTGAAATCTGTGGAGATTTTTCTCTGCAGATGCAGGAAGAAAGCAGGTGGATGGATGAATAAGTATGGCCTTGCTCCTGGTCACCTTGCTGGCATTCTTGAGCTTAAGCTCAGGATGTCATCATCAGATCTGTCACTGCTCTCACAGGGTTTTCCTCTGCCAAGAGAGCAAGGTGACAGAGATTCCCTCCGACCTCCCCAGGAATGCCGTTGAACTGTGAGTATCCGAGGCAGCGGGAACAACGGTGGGGCTGGCATCTGTGTGTTGTGTGTTGTATTACTATTTTCACATTAGGCTGATAACTGTTGGGCTGAATTATTTCTGCCCTGACCAAGGGCTTGAGTAAAAGAGACTCCCCCAGCCTAACACCCCTGCTTGCAGCTCTCCCAGGATCTTAGAAAGATTTTGTCTCAGCAGCTGCCAGGAAAGAGCAGTGTGGAAAGCTCAATCCAAAGGCAAAAAGAAGATATTTGAGTCTTTTCAACACATTTGCTCTTGGGTTCCAAACTGTCTTTGGTAGAACCAGAAAAGTAAAACTAAGAAAACCTAGAAACTTTGAAGACCTGGAATTAGAGGCAGAAAGACAGTCATGATTAAGTGGCATATACAATGTGTCTGCTAAAGACACTGAATTTCAAGAAGGCACGAGTCACTGTCACTTTGGAGGCTCCAGCAGATAACTCCTGAACTGAATTTCTGCTTCCTGGGGAAACGAAGTTGGAGGAGAGGGGAAGGGGTGTGAAGAAAGGGAGAGAGAAAAGGGGGGGGGAGTGAGCAGGAAAAAAAATATTGCATCATCTTTCATACAGCTGGGAAAATGTGATTCACAACTTTAGAATGTCACTGAACTATTTTAATAGGAAGTCCACAGACTCTGAGAGTAGGACAAGATCTTAGACATCATTTCACTTTATCTCTTCATTTTACAAATGAGGATTCTGGGGTCCAGATTGTCAAGAGGTATGTCCAATCTCTTACAATGAGTCAAGGCACAGCCAAAATGAGATATCAGGCGTTTTGACTCATAGTCTACTGTTCTTTCCCCCAAACCCTATTCTGACTGTTCAATTTCTACTTTCCCAGAGTACTAGTAGGTTGTTAGGCTCAGAAGTTGTAGATAAACTCAGTCCAAGGATGTTAAAGAGAAGCCACTATTCTAGAAGCCTGTTTTACTCTTGGTCCCATAAAGCTACAGATGACTCTTATTTGACTGCAAAGTACAGTCATCTATTCAGTTCACAATTACCAACACTACACTCCAACATGGTGGTGCCTTTCAGGTTGTCACTCAGGGACAAATGGTCACACACTTGGTTAGTTACGCTTGCTACTTTTTCCCTGGTCATCTCAAGTCCTCAGTTCCTATGCAGAGGCTGCTGCAGGGGCAGAGAAAATAACTAGTCAGCTCTGTGTTTTGGTTACACTGCTTCCAGTGAGACAAATATTCCTGATTATGGGGAGGAATGTGCCTATGCAAAATTTGGTTTATTGGGTCATTACAGACGCAGGAGAAGGTCAACACACTTGAGCTCCTATAAGAAGTCACTTCCTCCTAAGCAACTTTGAGTGATTGTTTAACCCTTTCTGAACCTCAAGTTCCTCACTTCTAAATGCTTTTAATACAAGCAGTTTGGTTGGATCATTGCTATTACTAGAAGATATAGCTCCCTCACAAACATACCCATTTCTACCTCTCTACTTCTTCCAATGTTTCTGGATGAGCCAAACAGTGCCAACCAACTGCTATAGCAGACGATCCCTAGCAAGGTTTAATTTTAGGGTGATACTCATGCATCCCAAACTCCATTCTGCACTAGACCATCTTTTTATCAGAAGAGAGATTTTTTTCATTCTGCATAGAAAACATGAAGAAGGAAAGAAAAGAAGGGAGGAAAGAAAAGAAGAAAATCCATTCCCAAACTCTAAACCTCAGGGAATACATGCATATGGTATGGGAGGAGCAGCAGTATGGTTTTTGGAAAGTCATTCATACTAAGATATAAATAACTAAAATACGTCTCTGCCCAAGAGCACTTTGCAACTGAGAAAGAGATTGTAGGAGAGCGTGTGTTTATCACTCTTGATAAACGCTAGCTCTGGCTGAACCCCTCCCTTTGGTGTATATACTAGGGGACAAAGTTGCATAAAACTAAGAAAGGGAAAAAAATTATTTGCCTGTTATTGGCAAATAAGAACCAAGATAAATGGTGCTTTAGTTATTAGGTGTAGAAAAATTATTTGAGACTATTTTTGAGGTTAGTGTGTCCATCACCGTAGAGCAGATAAAACGCCAAGTGAACTAGGACTCCGATGTTGAGTTAAAAATGCAAGAACAATAATTTTTATTTTTGTTTTTAAAATGATTGGGTAGGGCTTATCTGAAACACTGGCAGAGGGAAGATGAAATGGCTTGTTCAGCTACTATTTCTAATTCACCTTGCAGTCTTCTGCATTTGGGTGTTGACTTTAATGATGATCACACCTGGTGGAGGTGGATGGAATATGGGCTTCAATGAGTGCGACAGCTTTAATCCATCACCAAATCACAGCTTCATAGTCAGATTCACCCAGGGGAAAGCAACTGCTGCCTCTTACCATGTACAATTTATCCTATCATTCCATCCACCTTGCAGCACTCTCATTTTCTCATATATGCCAGCTATCACCAGAGGTTCCTAATTCCCAACCATCTGCCCACGTTAATATTAACACCAAAGAGGAAAGCATCACCAACAGGCAGGTGCATTCCATTTACAGAAGGGCCTGTACCATTTGCCTGAAGCTCTACACAAAATACTTTATTAAAAGTTCACAACAGAACTGCAAGTTTGGTATTATTGCTCCATTTTTCACATGAGACAAACCAAAGAGCCCAAAAGTTCAATAACTTGGATGCTGTCAGCCCCGTGGCTCCTGAACGGCGGAGCTGGAATCCAAACTTGAGCCTGTGCTCCTGTGTCTTCTCTGTGCTGTGTATAATGAAAGCCTCAGACTCCTTTCATTTGTTCCTCTTCAGACAAACAAAGATGTCCCTTAGAATTTGCCCAGAGGTCAGCAGTTTTTCGCTTAAGACCCAGTAATAAATACTTTAGGCTTTATGGGCCAAAAGTCTCTGCTGTGACTACTCAACTGTCACAGTTGTAGGAAAGGTGCCAAGGACAAAATGCAGCAAGCATGGTTGTGTTCCAGCAAAACCCTATTTTTGCCACTGAAATTTGAATTTTGTATCATGATCGCATGTCCCAAAATATTCTTCTTTTGATTTTTTTTTTCATCATGTAAAAGGTAAGAAATAGTCTAAGCTCATGAGCCACAGGAAAACAGAGGGCAGGCCCACTTTGACCCACAGGTTATCAATTACCCACTTCTGATTTAGACCGTAGCTAAAAGTGGCTAAGTTTTACTGGCTTAAGTGGGGTTGAGACAGCCTGAAACAACATGGTACCATGGAGAAAGTACTGAACGAGGTGAGCTAGGGCAGGAATGGAGGGACTTGCAAGGCAATGTTCACAAGGGGGCTTCTTACTGTTTTTGACAAGTCAAAGATAGTATAGAATAGTCTTTAGAATCCAAGAGACTGAAGTTTGAACCCAGGCTATGACACTCTTCTTTGCTCTACCACATGGTCTCATGGCTGTGTAATGGAAACTGTAATGTGAGCCTTTCTCAAAGAGTTGCTGTGAGGACTATATGGGACAATGGATATTTAACACCTAGGGCAATGCCTCTCAGGTACTGGTGGTCGTCCTTACTGTAGTCATCTGTTGAACACTAGGAAAAACAAATGCCAGAGGGCATTCATGATGACCAAATGAATCAATAGGTATGAGAACGTTTTCAACAACTGATACAGAGATCTTTGTAGCTCTGAGACAGTTTATAATCTCTTACTTACTTAAGAATGATCTCCTCCTTCTCCCAGTGGCTGGAGCACTTACTCTCTATGCACTTGTTTTCTGAGTAAGAAAATGTGTTCTTTTAGGCTTTCAATATTTGCCAAGAACTCAGGGAAGTTTCATTCTGACCACAGTCAAAGGAATTTTGATTTCTGACTTACCCTCGATACTCAGTTTCAATTGGAGGCAATCAGTCAATCTAGAAAGGACACTTCAATCTTGCTTTATTCTTCCTGGAGTTAACAATTTCTAGGGAGAATGTGAGCACCCATTCAAAATCTGAAATTTTAGCTCTAAGTGACAGCATAGGTACAGCCATCTTTTTCTTCAGCAGGGTCAGACGACCTCATTACTAAGAGGAGAAAAGGGTCTGCTGGAGGTCCCTGTTGACTCAGGGAGATCAGTGTTGAGATTTTATGATAGGCTGCCTGTGTTGACCCCTCTCTTCCTATCAAGTTCTTGTATCTCATTGTAATCTCAAATGACCTGCCTTTACTTTTAATTATCTAATTATAGTTTTTTGTTTTAATTTCTCCCTTTGCCTTTTATTTCTTGTTTTGCTGCTTTGGTTTAGATCACTCGCCTTATTCCAGAATCACAGATTACTGTTTAGCTAGGAGCTACTTTTGTCTTTCCTTAGTTCTGAGGGATGTATCAGCACTGTGTGCCAAAAGGAGACTTTTACTGTGCCAATAAAGTTCTGTTTTCTCCAAGGAAAATGGAGCTTTAGATGTATGCAAACAAGTTTAATTGTGCATTTTTCCCCTCTGAAAGCATATTCTGGGATTAATATTCTGCAGAACACACTGTAAGAAAGGCGACTCCAAAGGCTGGTCTATCCAACCCCAGCCACCAGAATGAATCCCTTGTCAAGTCTGGAGCTGCAGCCTGGACCTCCTAACTCCCAGTTCAGTGTTCAGTATCAGCTGGAGGCAAATCTTTGGCAGGGGTTTCAGGGCTTTGTGTCTGAGAAGCTGCTATTTAAGAATGTAGTGTGTTCTCATAAAGAAGATGGTTGTGAGGACTATAGCCATGTGGAAACTAGGTGTTACTTAGACTGAGGTGAAGAAAGGAAAAAGAAAACAATGGATTATAAGATGAATAAAAACCACTCCTGACTTCTGGATTTGTTGGGTATCAATGGCTCACTTTCTTGATTGCCCATATCCAATCAGTTTTATGAACTCCCTATTGTTACTACCAACAATTCTTTTTTTTTTTTTTTAAGATTTATTTTATTTAGGGGCACCTGGGTGGCTCAGTGGGTTAAGCCTCTGCCTTCGACTCAGGTCATGATCTCACGGTCCTGGGATCGAGCCCAGCATCGGGCTCTCTGCTCAGCGAGGAGCCTGCTTCCCCCCTCCCTCTGTCTGCCTCTGTCTACTTGTGATCTCTGTCTGTCAAATAAATAAAAAAAATAAAATAAAATAAAAAGATTTATTTTATTTATTTCAGGACGAGAGAGTGTGCACATGCAAGTGGAGGAAGGCACAGATGGAGAGGGAGGGAGAGAATCTCAAGCAGACTCCCCGCTGAGTGTGGGGCCCAACAGGGGGCCTGATCGTACAACAAGATCATGACCTGAGCAGAAACCAAGAGTCAGAAGCTCAAATGACTGAGCCACCGAGGGACCCCTATTAGTAATTTTTTCTTTATTGCCAACATCTGTTTGGGCCCTGAACATCTAAAGCCAGGATTGTATAATTATATCCTACTTTATATTCCTTCAGTCAATTGCTCTCTTCTCCAAACCAGCCTGCACACTGTCATTGAATTTTTCTCCCTAAAATACAATTGCCACCAAGTTATGATTCCCCCATTCAAACTCACTCAATGGCTCATTTTTCTGACTGCTTCTCACTCCTCTCCAACAGGAGCCATCTACTCTGTAAGGCTGATGAAGACTCACTCTTAAGCTCAGTTTGTGCATTTCTGCCTCCCTGTGTCTTCATGTTATGCCTCCTGTTTATACTATCCTCAGTTTCTTCTTTCTTGCCTCTTAAAATCCAACCTACTTATGATCATCTTGCTCAAAGGTTGCCTCCTTGATGAAGTCTTCCCTGACCACTTCATCTTTATTTAATCCAAATGCTAGTACAATTCATTTCACACTTCATCTTACTTTGTCCTTATTTTTTCATGTGTGTCCTATTTCCTCCACTGTAGTGAAAATTTCTTTTGTATTCTTTATTGTGTGATGTATGTTCTGGGCCCTCAATTACATGTAGAACAAATGATACAATAAATCAGGGGGAATTGCATCTGTTTATTTGCTCCCTTCCTCAGTACGAAGGAAAAGATTCTTATAAAAGATGATTATTGCTCTCCCTGTGGTGAGCTACTATAGGATTTGATAGCTTTCTTATTTTCCTTGCCTTTTTTATGTGCCAGTTTTAGGAAAATGCCTGTATGTCATTCTAGACTCAATTAATTTATTCAGGAAGATACAAAGATCAGGAACAAAGTCTAAGTTAAAAAGTTGAACATTCTGTATTCTAAGCACGCCACTCAATTCTCCTGACATAAGTAATAATACTTGCTTCTCTATACCTAGCAAGAATATTGAAAAGATAAATGACATTGCCTAAACAAAATCACTTTAAGACAGGCAGAAATGTTCAAAGAAATATAATTTTTGCCAATTAAGGTCAGATTCCAGACCCTGAATGTGAGGTTTCCTGTGTTCTCCAGATGTGCTCTGATTACTGTAGTTCTATCTGGATATCAAAACCAAACACCCCACTGTGAAGATTACCCCCGGTGCCCATATCCCAAGACTCCTACTGCCTTGTTTAGATATTTCTTTGAAGGAAAAAAACAGCACAGTTTTTATGTTAATGCTTATATAATCCTTTCTCTCAAAACAAAATCTTGCACCTACTTTAGTAAAAAATGGTATATGTATGCCCAACATTTGGAATTTAATTGGGCTGGGGGTAGGGGACGTTTATATTCCCCATGGAGGAATCAGGAAAATGACCAAAGGGGGAGCTATATAATGCGGTACCTTGAAAGGGGGAAAGTAGAAATTATATCACAGGGAAAGAATCCTTTAAAATACAAGATGAACTCTACCCTGAGAATTGGCTAAGAGCTATAATTTACAGAGTCATTATCAGCAATTGAAGAGTAGGGGCTTGAGACAGCAAAATTCTGCTAGCTAGGTGATGATAAAATCCCTTGTTTACCCTAAAGGTGAGTGTTGTCCTTCCTCACCCAAGTCCTCTACCAAAGAAGCCTAGGCTTCAGAAGCAAGATATGCTGGCAGTAAATGGGAAATTCATTTAACTTTTGATTATCCTTCCCCAAAGCCACTAATTGGGTTATCTAGCCTATGGTTGACTGGACTATACTTTTATTTAAGCTGTTAGATTTAGACTTTTCAATTCAGCTTTATTTAGACTTGACTCTAGCTTATATATCCCACAAGGTCATCTAGGAAAGAGAGTAATTATTTTTAATTGCTTAGGATCTGATTATAATGAGATCTGGATGTTTGTTATTAATCTGACCTCCCCCCAAAATATCTCAGAGCGTGTTTTGTGTCTTCAACCTGAACATGCTGTTACCTTGTTCTTTTATACGGAATAGGCCAACTGATCTGAAAAACTTCAAGTGATGTGCAAAAAAAAAAAAAAGGAATAAAGTAACCAAACCCTTGCCATAGCCTTGAACTCGATGATATTTTTAGTCTTAGGAGTAGCTTGAGCCCACACTTTCATCCCTTCTCCCAGACCCTCTCAGCAAGCGCTAACACTGAGCCATCACAGACTGCTATGTCAGAAATAGTCGGAAAACAAACAGGATTAGACAATGTTGGTATCCCACTCATGCGAAGGTTGATGAATACCTCTAGAATATAGGAACCCAAAAATCTCAGCTACATTTAAATGACAGAGAGATCAGTTAATAAAGGGCATCAGAAAGAAAATTTGTCAGTGCGTTGGTGGACACTTGGAGTAAAGTAAAGCCAAAGTTTCACTCAATTCTAAAGGGCTTCGGCGTGACAAATGTCTTCAGGCACCAAACCTCCCAAAGCCAATAAGCTTTTTCTAGGTCTCAGAGGCCAGCAGGCATATACTCCTCAATACTGTGATTTCCGTTGGGAGATTTGGGGGGCTGGGAGTTGAGCAGGGTTCCTTTAGGCTCAGTAGACAGTTTTGTTTGGAAATCCAACATGGGATACCTCATATAGATATTCCTCTCTCTTGTTATTTTCAATTTGGCAAGGGGTTTTAAACAAAGATTCGTGGGAGATCCCATCTCCACCAATAACTGGGACTCAGTGAATGAGGGCTGGCTGGAGGTCACTGAACATTCCATCCACAGTCCCCCCAGAATAAGAAGGGTATGAAAAAGAGAGGCCCCTCATAAGGAAAAGCCACAGCCTGGAGAGCTAGTGACCCCAGTTTAAAATATTCTGTCCCTTCTGATAAAGTCTACTAAATTTTGGTTCGGATGATGGATCACATCCCTGGAAGACAGCCTTCCCTCTACTCGTGTGTTCCTTACCATCTCACAATAACAGCTTCTGAACTGGTTTCTGTGCCTTCCATGGGCTGCCCTCCAGCTCCTTGCTCCGAGCTCTTGCTCTCATTTAATTCCCCTGTGGGCTCCAATACACAGAGTTGGGACAAAAGTCCCAAGTTCTACATTGGACATTAAGGTCTTCCATACTTTGGCCTCAGATTAGCTCTCCTGTCCACACTCTCATCTTCCATCACCTTAAATCTCTGCTTCACGCACTACTTTCTGTTCCCAGATAGATCTTCTATTCTCCAACCTCAAGTATGTTACTTCAGTATTATTCAGTTTTTGAGACCAAAGTAAAGATGCTCTTTTTTTCATTAAGCTTTCCTTCAATGGCAAATATTTGATCATCGGGATGCCTGGGTGGCTCAGTTGGTTAAGCAGCTGCCTTCGGCTCAGGTCATGATCCCAGCCTCCTGGGATGGAGTCCCCCATTGGGCTCCTTGCTCAGCAGGGGGCCTGCTTCTCCCTCTGCCTCTGACTGCCACTCTGTCTGCCTGTGCTCACTCTCTGTCAAATAAATAAAATCTTAAAAAAAAAAAATCTTTAAAAAAATATTTGATTATCTTTGTACAAGGCACTGTACTAGGCTGTCAGGAAAAAAAGGGATCAACAGGAGAGGCATGGTGCCTGTTCTCATGGAGTTGTTTTAAGAGAAGAACATCCAAGAAATAATAACAATACTGTTTTTCCTCACTTTTACTCACAAAAATCAAAATCCCTGCTGAGAACCCAGAGTAGTCATTGTCAAACTTGATCATTTGACAACTAACTGCAAGTTGCAATCTGAAATCATAGATTGTGTGAACTGGAAGGAATAGATGCCTAGTAAAAGCCAATAAGAAGATGCTTGTGTGCTTCGTACCAGAGGCAAGTGAGTGAGAAGCAGGGCGTCTGTCTGTGCCATCTACATTGACTCTTCTGACCACCAAGAGTTGGTTTCAGGAGTCAGGCAGGGCCTCTTCCACAACAGTCTAATCCTTAAAAGGTCAGAAAATCCTTGCTTTATTTTTCAAGGACAAAATGGACCTCAAATAAAAGAGAATGGCAAACGAACACCAGCAAATTTATGGTAAGGTTTAGCAGACTGATGTTCAGATATTTAAGTGTGACTAGAAGTTTTCAAGTTGTGCAAATACAAGAGACCAGGTCCTTTGAATTGAGATAGAAAAGAATAATACAGAAGGTGGAAAACAGCACCAAAAGGGAAAACTTACTCAGCACTGTTGTCTTTGCCAACTTTATAATTTTCCCCGACGTGGCTGTGTTCATGAATACTATTATGTGGTTACCAGGAGAGAAGAGGTTAAAAGACTACATCAATCAACAGACTGTGTATGCCAGCTTTCCCCCAAAGAAGCTGAGTGTCATCTCTGAAATCCAGTAATCATGTAGACGTAGTCTCAACAAAGCCCAGATGTCTCTTCTAAAAATGACACAACTTAAAAATTTCAACTTTGGCAAAGGGGAACACTAAGAAGGAATTTTTCAGTGCTCCTGAACTTGTAAGCAATTTTCTTTTTGTGTAAATTTCAAGCCGTTTTGCATGTCTATGTTAGCTTTAGAATTGAAAAACAAATTGAATGAAAAAGAAGGATCACACCAACATCAGGTAACACCTGAGGAAGTATCAAGAGTCAGTCCAATACCTTGCCACCACCATACACCCACAAAGGCTAATCTCTCTTCAAGGCAGGAACAAAAGAAACCTTCATTTAATTGGTGTTTGTTTTGTGAGCAAGCTGTGTAGAATTTTTTAAGTAAATATATTGGGGGTGGGGGAGAGACTGGGAAAACGCAACAAGAAACACCCTTTTAATTTAGAAAACAAACTGAAAAGGCAATGAAAGCAAATATGACAATATGGTGAAGAGCAAAGAGGTCAGCTGAAATTCTACATATAGTAGCAAAACTGCTTATCAGGACCCTGATTGTGAAAAACTGTTGAGCTCCTTCAATAAGAACATACAGTCTTGGAATGGCATCTCATTCCTCCAAACAAATACTAGAGACAAGAGAAAAAAGAACAAACAGTTATGATAGGCAGATAAGAAAACTACAAAATAGCTCCGGAGAAAATTACAAAGTAGCTCTGGAAGCAGAGCTCTCCAGTGAGATTGGGTGGGGGGTGGGGGTGGGGGGCAAAAACAGCAAAGGAAGCAGGAAGGAACAATGGAAGGAAGGAGGGAAAGGGTAGGAAGGTGGGGAGGGTAGAAGGGAGAGAAGGATGAAGGGGGGAGGGAAGGAAGAAAGGGAAAGAAACAAACAAGTGGCTGGGCTATTAAGTTGGGAAATTGCTGAGTCCCTATGTAAATCTTGCCTCTTGGATTGTTCAAATTCCCTGGCTAAGATTTTCCCAAGCTTCTATCCAAAAGGTGAAGCCCTATGCCAGCATTCTGGTAGCTGAGGAAAAGGGTTAGGGCCTCAGCCCTCATCAGTTATTATCTGGTGTCCTCCAGTCCAGAAACTATCTGTCCTACTCTCTTTAAAGAACAGTCCTTTGCTGTTTTGCTCAGGTGGAAAGAAGCACTTGCCTGACTGCTGCCAGTGGGAAGCATGGCTGCCTCTTCATCTCTCTACCAGTCCTCTCTATTTTAGCCGCCTGACCCTGTTTCCTCCCCACTCCCACTTCCAGGGACGCTAATGCCAATTTCTGAGTGTTTTAGGGACGTGCAGGGTGAATCACATCTGTTTAGGATTCCATTTCCTAGAGTCTGCCAAGTCAGTACTTCTCAAACTTTAATGTGGAAGCAAATCAGAAGGATGTATTGGGAAAATTCAGTTCCTTGTTCAGTAAGGCTGGGGTGGGTCCTGAAGGTCTACATTTCTTACCAGCTCCCAGAAGGCTTTGCGGCTTTATAAAAACCTTTTTAAAAACAATGGCTATCTTCTCAGTGGGATTTCAAGAGGAAACAGATAGTTATTTAGTTATTTGTTTACTATGTCATCTTTTCTCAGGAATCTCCACTCGTTATTCAACCCACTGAATCTGGTTCTCTTCCCATAGGAACCACTGAAAATTTCCTTGTCACAGTTACAATAAACTTCTCTTTATTTTCTGTATGTTTTATACTGTGGTTTTATCTTTTTTCAAATAAAAAATAAATATTTGAGTATAAGAGGAATGTCACACAATTCAGGTGCCAGAAGTAATCAATGGTCACTTCTCTAGCCACATGTCGCATGCCTCTCAGGAACACTCCACACAAGTGAGCATCCTCTTGCTTGAAACAGTTTTCTCTTTGAACTTCAAGCTTCTGTGACACCACACTAGCCTCCTCCTACATCTCATGCCAGACCTGGATCAGTGCTGAGTTCTTCACTGCTACCCTGTCTTTCAATGTTGAAGTTCCCCAGACCTCATCTGGACACTCTTCTCTAGTTCACCTGTACTCTCTGCAGGGATATATCATCCAGTCCATGGTTTTAAATATCACCTCACCTACTATATATATGTGTGTGTGTATCTATATATATGCGCTGTTCCTGACCTCTTCATTAACCAGCTGAAACCTTGACATCTCCACTTGGATCTCTTACTGGCATTTCAAAACCAAACAAGTAGAAAATAGTACAATTAATCACCCTCCCCTAAACTGCTCAGAATCTCCTCTGGCAAGCTTCATCATCTACAGAAATTCACATATCACCAAGCCCCCCACACACCCAAATCCAGTCTGACAGGTGCTGGAGATCTGACCCCTAAAATACAGCACTAATGTCTCTACTTCTGATCTTCCCTACTGCCACTCTAGCTCAAACCATCATTGTCTCTTGCCTAAACCATTAGAATAGTCTCAACCTCTTCTATCTCCTGATTCCCCTTGAAGCTACAATCCGGCCTCACACAGCAGCTCGATAAAGTTTTAAAGAGTATGACATACAATTACGTAGAATTGCACTTGGAATAAAATTTATTCAGCCTGTGTTTCATGTTATCTCCTATGGCAAGCACTGTTCTAGGTGTGAGAGATCCAATATTGAGTAAATCAAACAAAATCCCTTCTTTGTTGGAGCTTCTGTGCTTTGCCATGGCTACAAGACCCTCCATGATCCGACCTCTACCTGTCTTTCCACAGGCATAGTGCATATCATGTGCCACTTGCCTATCTTCACTAATCTTAACCACCCTGGGCGCCTTTCTACTCTCCCAACCCACCAAGCTCTTTCCCACTTGAAGTTTTGTTGGTGTGTGTTTGTTTGTTTGTTTGTTTGTTTTTCACTTGCATTTCATTGTCTATAATGTCTTTTTTTTCCCCTCATTGACTTTCATCTTCCCAGCATCTTTCAAAATGCTACCTCCTTAGAGAGGTCTTCCTTGGCCACTCTGCTAATAGTAGCAACCCTCTAGCATTGTACCTTTTTCTTTCATAAGGTTTCATAAGGTTACTGCAATTTGAATGTTTGAATGTTTTTACTTAGCTATTTATTTTCACCTACTAGAAAGCAGAAGAAAAGTTTCATGATGGCAAGGATTCCAGGATGTAGAATATTCCTGGTACAGAGTAGATGCTCAATACATGCATGAATGAATTAGGGCACCTGGATGGCTCAGCCGGTTAAGTGACTGACTCTTGATTTCACTCAGGTCATGATCTCAAGGTCCTGGCATCAAGCCCCATGTCTGGCTCCATGCTCAGGAGGGAGTCTGCTTGAGATTCTCTCCCTCCCTCTATCTGCCTCCACCCCTCCCTGCTCAAACTTGTGTTATCTCTCTCTAAAATAAATAAATCCCCCCCAAAAAATATATACATGAAGAAATAAATGACAGTCCCTTCAAGCAAGTACAAACTAGAAGGAAATACCAAATTTAACAAACATCTAGGAAGTCCTACTATATCACCACACTGTTTATTTCTCCTAATATCTCACCTAACAGTCTTGTCCTATAGCTATCACTGTTCCCATTTTGGAAATAAAATGTAATTGAAAAACTAACCCAAAGTTATTTAGCCCCTCAGTGTCAGAAATGAAATTAATGTTCCTAATAAACCTAAAGATGCCCAGTCTTTGTACTAACCATGAAAAAGGCAAAGAGGACCTCTTGTGCTCTGAACTTCTAAATCAAAACAATCTAAACACTTCATCTACATGTAAATATATACAATTCTGGAGTTATCCATAATGTAAAACTTACATATTATCTTGTCTCTCAAATACAGTAAGCTCTCTGAGGGCCAGCATTCCATTCCTCTCCTGCAGCCATTCGGGTCTGGGTACTCAGTAACTACGCAATTGGGAGGACACACACAGACAGAAGATGAATGAGCAAGGTTATGAATAAACAGAGGAGGACTGGAAAGTAAATGTCAATGGTCATTTCCACTGATAAACTGCAAAATAACAAGAAGTTGTCTAATAACGTTTAAGACCCATTTGAGCTATTTGTGTGTGCCTGTGGGAGAGGTGATTGGTGGGGCTAACTCCACTCTCTGTTGCCCTTTACACTTTTCCTATGAAGACAGTCCCTTAGAAATAATTAACTGTCAGCAAGTAGAGAAGCTCATCTTCTGAAGGTGTAAAGGCTTAAAAAAAAGTGAATGCTATGTGAAAATGGAGTGCTGGATGAAGGCTTGGAGAGCTCTGTAGATACTCCCTAAACTGTCTTCATGCAATGTTAATGAACCTTGCTGATGATGTTACAAAAGCTCCACAGAGTTAAAAAAAAAAAAAATCCTTAGTGATCTCATATGACCTCACAGCCTCTTTTCTAAGATTTCTTCTAGATTTGAGGAACTGTACCTCTGCTGTCTCATCTTGGATGTGGTTTGAAGTCTGACCCACCTTGCTCTAACTAGTCCACATCTTATGTAATATGATTTGATAAGCACCAAACTGGCTGAATTCACCCAAAATATCTCCCCTGCTACTTGTTGCAATGCCACCACTAATAAAGTAATTCTGGGAGCCTTCAAGATTATCTTAACTTCTAAGACTCTGCAGTTAAAATATGACACCCTCTTGGAAGAAATGTACCTTAAGCTTTTGAAGACTAGCCCTTTGCTGTAGCATTTTTCAAAATATATTCCCCATAACCCTACTTTTTTAAGACACTCAAGAAAAAGCAAATTTTAAAAAGTCTTCCATGACCTTAGGTTTAGAAAAACTACATGCTTTATCCCCATTCTAAAGATTCACAATGTACATATTAAAGGCTCTCAGAAGCATTCCAATTTTATGTAACCCATAAGTGTTCCACAGAATACACTTTAGGAAACTGTGATTTAGTGAGATGTAGCTAACTAAGATTATGATTTGGCAAATAGGCCTCCATATATGCCCAGAGGAGCTGGAGTGTTGAGCAAGTCAGTATGTACAACCCAATATAGACATCAAAAACTATTTCCCCTCTTTTTAAGAATCTGTATCTGTCAATTCTTCATCTGTGCAAATCTGCTTTGCTCTTCAAATCAGAGAACTTTTATGCTAAATGAACTTTAGAGAGCATACGCTTCCTGTCTCCCCTTGCTTTAGGAATGAAAAATGAGGCCAAGCCAGATGAAATGACTTGCCTAAGGTCATGTGGGTGATTAAAGCTATTGTCTAGCCTCTATTCCCAAAGCCAAAAACCTAAACACACAATTTACAGGTTTCTGTGTCGGGGTTCTTTATAAAACCTCCCTCTCTACTCCCACTAAGAACAGACAATCCTCCACTACCACCTGCACCTCTCCTTACACCCAGGGGAACACCTTCCAGATTTTATGAGCATTAGAATTCTATTGTTATTTTCCTTTGACCTTCACCTGCTTTTGAAAAACACCATTACTAAGATAAAACACAAGCACACAAGTCACTCAAAGAATACATTTCGGTGGGTTTTAGTACATTCACAGGTATGTGCAACTATCACCATAGTCAATTTCAAAACGTTTTTATTACCTCAAAGAAAATCCTTTATCCTTCAGCTAGCACTCTCCTCCCTACCCTCTTCCACCCACACCTGAGCAACCAGTAATCTACTTTCGGTCTCTAAATTTCTCTACTATGGACTTTCTTCTGGATAGAGTTATATGAGGTTTTTGTGACCAGCTTCTTTCACTTAGCGTATTATTTTCATGATTCATTCAAGTTGTAATAGATATCAATATTCCATTCTTGTTATGGCTCAAAATATTCCTTTGCATAGATGTATCACATTTTGTTTGAGCATTTATCTGTTGATGGACATTTCGATTATTCATCTTATGGCCATTATAAATAATGCTACTTTAAACATTTGCGTATAAGTTTTCATGTGGACATCTGTTTTCATTTTTCTTGGTATATAACTAGAAGTGGAGTCTTATGGTCACTTGTAGTCGAGTCATATGGTCACTTGATATTTAATACATGAACTGTTTTCCAAAGTGGCTGAACCATTTTACGTTCTCATGTGTGAGCTGCCTATTTCTCCACATCTTTGTCAATCCTTGTTGTTATTTGACATTTTTTATTCTTAGCCATCCCAGTGAGTAGGAAGTGTTATGTCATTGTGGTTCTAATTTGTATTTATCTTATGAGCAATGATGTTGCACATAATTTTATATGCTTATTGGCCATTCATATCCCTTTTTTATTGAATATCTCTTCAGATTCTGTGCCCATTATTTAGTTGGTTGTCCTTTCATTATTGAGTTGTGAGAGTTCTTTGTACATTCCAGAAACAAGTCCCTAATCAGGTGTATAATTTGCACATTTGGCCCATTCAGTGAATTGTCTTTTCACTTTTTAAGATTTTTTTATTTATTTATTTGACAGACAGAGATCACAAGTAGTCAGAGAGGCAGGCAGAGAGAGAGAGGAGGAAGCAGGCTCCCTGCTGAGCAGAGAGCCTGATGTGGGGTTCAATTCCAGGACCCTGGGATCATGACCTGAGCTGAAGGCAGAGGCTTTAACCCACTGAGCCACCCAGGCACCCTGTCTTTTCACTTTCTTGATGGTGTCCTTTGAAGTACAAGGTTTTAATTTTTATAGAATCTAATATATATTTTTAAAACTAAATATATATTTATCTGTGTTTTGGTGTCATATCTGTATCCAAAAACCCCTTGCCGAATTAATTCAGGGTCATAAAGATTTACTCCTATGTTTTCTTCTGAGTTTTACAGTATTAACTCTTACATGCAGTCTTTGATCCACTTGGAATTAATTTTTGTATGTGATATTAGGTAATTGTCCAACTTCATTCTTTTCCAAGTAGATAACCAGTTGTCCCAGCACCATTTGTTGAAAAGACTACTCTTTCCTTATTGAATGGTCTTGGCACCTTTGTTGAAAATTAGCTGACCATAGAGGTATAGATTTATTTCTAGACTCTCAGCTCTGTTCCATTGATCTGTATATTTATTCTCCTGTAAGTATCACACTGTCTTGCTCAGTATTGCATTCTAATAAGTTTTGAAAACAGGAAGCATGAGTCCTCTAACTTTGTTCTTTTGCCAGATTGTTTAGTTTGCACTTCTGCATGAATTTCAGAATCAACATGTCAATTTCTACAAAGTAATGAGCTGATTCTGATAAGGGATTGTACTGAGTCTACAACTCCGTTTGAGGATTATTGCCATCTGAATGATGTGAAGTCTTCTGACTCATAAACATGATGATTTTCCATTTATTTTGATCTTCTATAATTTCTTTCAATGTTTCATAGTTTAAGTTACACGTTTTGTACTTCTTTTATTAAATTTACTGTTTTTATTCTTTTTGATACATTAATGAATGAAATTATTTTAATTTTATTTTCAGTTTGTTCATTACAAGTATATAAAAATACAAATGAATTTTATATATTGATCTTGTAAACTGTAACCCTACCTGAATTCGTTAGTTCTAACAGGATTTTCATTGATTCTACAGGATTTTCTATAGAGAAGAACATGTCATCTGTGAACAGAAATATTTTTCACTTCTTCCTTTCTATTCTGTATAGTATGTCACTGTTACTTTTTATTGCCTACTTGCCCCACTTAGAATCTTCAATACAATTTGAAGTAGAGGTACCAACAGTACACACCTTTGTCTTCCTCTTGATTTGGGGAAAAACAACTATTTTTTTACCATTAAGTATGGTGTTAGCTGTAGATTTTTCATAGATGCCCTCTATCGTGTTGAAGAGGTTCTCTTCTATTCCTCGTTTGTTGAATATTTTTTATCAAAAAAAGCTGTTGGGTTTTATCAAAAACTTTTTATGTATCTGTTGAAATGTTTAATTTTTCTTATCTGGTCAATATTATGTATGACATTATAACATTGGGATGTTAAACTAACCGTGCATCCTTGGGATAAATCCCACTTAATCATCATGTATAATCTTTTTACATGGATTTGGTTTGCTAGAGTGTTGTTGAGGATTTTTATATCCATATTCCTTTGAGATATTAGTCTATAGTTCTCTTGTGATGTCTGTCTGGTGTTGATATGAAGGTAATATCTGACTCATAAAATGAGTTAGAAAATGTTCTCTTCAAATTTTTTAGTAGATTTTGTGAAAAATTGGTATTAATCCTTCCTTAAGTATTTGGTAGAACTCAGTAGTGAAGCTATCTGGGTTATGGAAATATTCTTTGGAGTTCTTTTTTTTCTTCTTTTTTTAAATTACTAACTCAATGTCTTTACTTGGTATAGATCTATTTGGATTTTCCATTTCCAATTGAATCAGTTGCAGGAGTTACGCCTTTCTAACAAATTTCTCAATTATTCTAAGTTATCTAATTTGTTGAATATACTTATTCATAGCATCCTTATTGTTACCATAAAGTCATTGGTAATGTCCCTTCTTTCATTTCTGATTGTAGTAACTTGAGTGTCCTCTCTTCATTTCTTGGTCATTTTAACTGAAGTTAAACTGAAGTTTTTAGAACTTTTCAAAGACTCAACTTTAGGTTTCATTTTTTTCTATTCTCCCCTTCATTCATTTCTGCTGTACTCTTTGTTATTTTCTCACCTCTCAAGTTAGGTTTAGGTTGCTCTTCTTTTCCCATTACCTTAAGATGGAAGGTTGATTTAATGTCCTTTTTTACTATAGGCATTTACAGCCATAAATTTCCCTAGAAGCATTGCCTTAGCTTTGCCTTAGCTACATCTCGCTATGCTATGTCTTGATTTTCATTCACCTCAGAGTATTTTGTTTCCCTTTTTACTAATGATACTTTGGCTATTTAGTAATATATTTCCAATTTTGCATACTTGTGAGTTCCCATTTTTTTCCCTGCTACTGATTTCATATTTCACTCCACTGTTGTTAGACAACATACTTTATTTCTAACTTATCAAATTTATTGAAGATGTTTTTTATGGCCTAGCACATGATCTACTCTGGAGAATGTTCTATATGCACTAGAGAAGAATCTGTACCTGTTGTTGTTGAGTGTTCTGTATGAGTCTGTTAGATCTAATTTCTAATAGTGGTGTTCGAGGGTCCTATACAGTTGTTGATCTGTTTAGTTTTTCTACCCATTATTGAAAGTAGGATGTTGAAGTCTTCAACTATTACTGTTGAATCTTCTATTTCTCCCTTAATTTCTGTCAGTTTTCATTTCATGTCTTTTGGCGCCATGTTATTAAGGGCCTATTTATTTAAATCATTTTATCTTCCTGATGATTGAAACTGTTATCCTCATAAAATAGCCCTCTTTATGTCTACTAACATTTTTTGTTTGTTTTAAAATCTCCTACCTGATATTAGGATAGCCACTCCAGCTCTCCTGTGGCTGTTTTTACAAGATATGTCTCTTCTAATATTTTTATTTTCAATCTACTTTTGTCCTTGAATATAATCTGTGTCCTTTAGAATATATAGTTAGATCATGTTTTTTATATCCTACTTGACAATCTCCATCTCATAATTAGGTTGTTTAATTCATTTGTATTTAATATTATTGATATGGTTGAATTTACATCTGCCATTTGACTTTTTGTTTTCTACATGTCTTTTTTGTTCCTCTATTCATCCTTTACAACTGTCTTTTATATTAAGTGGATCTTTTCCAAGAAGCCTATTCATTTCTTTAATGATCTCTTTCACTATGTTTTTGAGATTTTTTTTTTTTTTGAACAGTTGTTCTTATCAGAATCAGCTTTGGGTTTATACTAGATTAATTCTAGAGTAAGAGTAAGAATGAGAGAGAGAATGTCACACCTATAAAGCTCTATTCCTATCCGTTAAAAGCAAAAAGGAAAAAAATATGCATTTATGGAATCTTTTATCATTACATAATTATTTATTGTGTGGATTTGAATTACCATCTGGGGTCACCTGCTTCAGCCTGAATCAATTCCTTTACTAGTTCTTCTAAGGCAGGTCTGCTGCCAACAAATTCTCTTAGTTTTTACTTATCTTGGAAAATATTTTGCCTTCATTTTTGCAAGATAGCTTTTCTAGATGTAGCACTCTTGGTTCACAGGTTCGCTTCCTCTGAGCACTTCAAACGTGTTATCCTACAATCCCAGGCCTCCATGAAGAGTGAACTGCTAGTTTTATCGAGGTTCTGTTGCAAGTAATGGCGCCACTTTTTCTTTCGTTTTTAAGATTCTCTTCATTTCCTTTGACGTTAAGCATGTTTACTGTAATATATCTATTTACAGGTCCTGGTGTGTATATCCTATTGGAGTTTATTGAGCTTACCAACTGTAGGATATTGTTTTTCAAAATATTTGGGAAGTTCTCACCATTACTTCTTTAAATATTTTTTCTTCTTCTTCTCTCTCCTCTTCTGTACTCTCATTACACACATATTAGTGTCCCTTTTTTTGGCTCCTGTTTCTCTAAGGCTCTCTTCATTTTTCTTCATTCTTCTTTCTCTCTGTTCTTTGGCTTGAGTTATTGATCTATTTTTTTCTAATTCTTCTGCAGATTTAAATCTACTGTGGAGACCCTCCAATTCTTTAACAAAATTTCAACTATACTGCTGAACTGTAAAATTCGTGTATTTTTAAATAGTTTCTCTTTATTAATATCTCAATTTGATGCAATATTGTCATTGTACTTTATTGCTTTAATCATGCTTTTACTTTTTTGAACATATTTACAATAGTCATAAATGACTTATTTTTTCTGTTAAATTTGGCTATCTTGTTACTCTCAGAGTCAATTTCTGTTGCTTACCTTATTTTCCACTATATGGGTCATACGTCCTTATTTCTTTGTATGCCTCATAATTTGGGGCTGGAAAGTTGATATTTTTTTTATCTTTTTTTTTTTTAAAGATTTTATTTATTTATTAATGAGTGACAGAGAGAAAGGCAAAGGGAGAAACAGGCTCCCCAAGGAGCATGGAGTCTGATGTGAGACTTAATCCCAGGATACTAGGGTCATGACCTGAGCCAAAGGCAGACTCTTAACCATCTGAGCCACCCAGGTTCTTGAAAGTTGGTGTCTTAGAAAAGATAGTATAGCATTCTGGGTACTGATTCTCCCTCCTTGGCTTGCTATTTGTTTGTTTACTTAGTGACTGGCTAGGTTATTTTAGTCAAAGACTCTAGTGTTCTCAGGGAGATACAGGGCTGCATACACCCACAGTCATCCTGGGAGGAAAGTGGTACTATTTCCTGACCACACCAAGATGTTAATCTGTATTACTTGCAGACAGACAATGTTATGATTCTCAGCACTCCCCTGGAGACCTAAATTTCTTTACAGACTAATCAAACTGTGGCTCCTTCTAAGAAATAATTTCTGAGGTCAGTGTTTGATACTTGTTCTGACTCTGAGAGGGTTTCTTCCAGCTGTCTTATTTTCCTAGTTCTTTCCTGCAAACTAGCCCGCCTATATTAGATACTTTTTGGATCCATGAATCTCCCAATCGCCTTTTAACACACCTCTACTGGTTTTAAGAATGCTCTTAGGCTTAAACTTTTCCATGCTCCATTGCAAATGAAGTCCTTTCCCTTGGGAAGAGGATACCAGATATCTGTTTTATAGACTGCTTTCCCTCTACCTCCCTAGACAAAATCTCAGTCCCAGCACTGGAACCAGGAGTGGATTCAATGGCAACTTCTCTCTGAGATCCTCCTTCTAGGAGTTAAGCACTTGGTGAAAGGTAGGGTAGCCACCTAAGATCCTCTCAGTTTGATTCTTCAGCCATGGAAGCACCACTTCATGTGCCCAGGCAGGAGCTACTGGCCTCAGCGGGCTGCACCCAAGAGACAGCCTCTGACGCACAAGTGTGGCTTGACAAGAGGAAAAAAGCCCCACTTCCTAACTGTATTTGCCCAGGACAGAGCCTCAGCAACAGGCACCAGGAGGCAGAATAAGATAAGCTGAAGTCCTGCTCCCCTGGGGAAGAGGGTCTTCCAGGTGGAGCTGGAGGGAAAAGGAACCCATGTTCTTGGTTGCTAGGGTCTGGAGTAGAGTCTCTACCTTTCTGAGATGGGAGAGGAGAGAGAAACAATGATTTTTGGTTTAAATGCTACAGACTCTTGCCTTTTTCACGGGTTTTCTTAAATAGATTTCTCCTTCTTTGCTCTTTGCCCTTAGGAGCATTTTCAAAGGCTTTGAATAGGTTTTTGTTTTTGTTATTTTCCTTTGTTTTTTATAATTTTTACCAGTTTTGCTACAGAGCAGGTCAGCATAGCTCCTTGCACTGTCATGCTCAAAGTCTTTCTCACCACTGTGTTCTTGATCAGACAACACAGAGGGAGAGCAGGTTGTTGGAGAAAGCAAAAAAGCAGTCTGGTACCCAGGATAATCATTTCTGAGGTTCTTTGTGTGCCCTTGAACAAAGGGAACACTTGGACAAGCCAGGAGGAAAGAAATGTTATCACAGCTAAAGTTTTTCATCCCATTTTTTACTTTAATGTTTTCCATGTACATTATTAGTTTTAAATAATTCAGTACACATGTCCTAAATATTGGTCTGGTGAATGGTAATGGCTGTATCACCTGCAAAGTAAGGCCACTAGCAACTGCTCTTCCTATCGGCCGCACAGTTTCTTAAAAACCATGATACAGTGTGCAAAACAGGTGGAAATACAGTTACAACTGAAAGGGTGCTTTCCAGGTCTGCTTCAGTTTGTTAGATCACAGGAAAGAACAGATTTATTTTCTCCTGAACAGAACAGAGACAAAATGACCTTTTCCCTGTGTATTTACAGTCCTGACCATTTGACTTAAGTATTTTCAGCAACAGGGAGTGTGCAGTGGTACCGAATGGAAAACAAGCCAAGAAAGTATCAAAACCCTGAGTTCAGCATCTTCACAGAAAAATCATTGAGACCCTAAACCAAACAGTACATCATGCACAACCTGCTCCTCCAGCAACACACCTTTACTGAACACTTACTGTGTATACAGCCATTTGCTGGGATAGAAGAGCCAAAGATACAGCCCTGACCCATGAACTCTTAATGTAGCTGAAGAGAGTAAACACACACACATACACATTCACAGGAAAAGAGAAGGCTTTTCGGGTTTTTTTGTGATGACGTAAGGAGAGAATAAATGGAACAAAATTAGAGCACTGTGTACGTTCTTCGAAGGGACAAATCCCTATGCTTGAGATTAAATATAGAGCACTTCCTCAGAAAGGTGACACTGGAGCTAGATATTTTTAAAAAAGCTGTAAGTATACGGTACACTAAAGGAGATGCATGGTAAGCAGGAAGAACACATGGAGAGCTAGGCACAGAGCAGCAAATCAAAGAAAGGGTTTCTTCTCCTGAAGGAAATAGTACTGCTGCTAAATCAATTTCATTGCTAGAAATGTGCCAAGTATACACTCAGGTGAGGGTGGGGGGAAATTGGAGCATTTCCATTCCAGATCTTCAAGGTCAAGAAATACTGTCTAACAGGAAGAAAATGAAGTTCCCTTTTAACAATCTGTGGAAGTTTAGGTAAAAAGGACCAAGGTATGGTTCATAGAAACTGATTGGGTTTTAATAAAAGGTTTCAGAAATCTCCGTAACTGAATGTAGAACAGATTAGATCCTGCTTTAGTTTGAGTTAAGAAATACAAATTACTTAAGTCACTTGACGTCTCTTCAAACAGAATTAGTTTTTTATTCATTTATTTGTTTCAAGTGCCTGGAGTGGCGAACAACTGAGATCATATTATGCCTGGCAGATCTTTGGATCTAAAGCCACATGTATCTAAAATAAATAATTCCTTCAGAGATACTTATTTAAACATTAGGTTAATTTATTCTTTTACACAGTAAGCAAATAGGCTTCAATTAGATCTAGACTAATTTTTTAGAAAATTAGTTTTCCTAGAAATTAAGCTGAATTTCCTAGAATTTCCTAGAATTAAGCTGAAACTACCATTTTGTTTGTTGATCCCCAAGTTAAAAAAAAAAAAAAGATGAAATGAATGAATGATTTTAGAAAAACTCAAAGATGTTTCAGATATCCTGCCTCCCCATTTACTGTACTTTTCTAACTCTGCCTTCAAGACAGGCAGTCAAAATCAGCTACTGATCCATAACCCATCTAATTCTGTCTTTGTCTTACCCTAAGTTATCTCCCTTCCAATAATCATTATGGTCTCAGTGACACTCCAGGGAAAATCAATTCCTTCAGACTAAATAGAAAAGCCCAGTCTTCGTTTATTTCACTGTTTGAGCCCTGCAACAGCCACCCTCTTGTTTTCAGCAAAGTTGAATAATTTGTCTGTTACCCCCTCCAGGGAGATTTGTCACCCTTTAGGAACCGCCCCCCACCCCTTGAGTAGGAATAATTAGAACCACTTAGGTATCAGAACTGCATTTCCCAGCAACTGGAATTGGCTAAATGTTGTTTACTTCAAGATTGTTTAAAGGAAAAGTCCTTTAAACCCCTAAAGGGGTAGAGTCTTTCTTATTTTCTCTCCACTAAGAAAGATGTGAAGCTACAGAAGGCATTCATATTTGTAAAACCCTCAAAAAACAAAGATTCCCATGACTTGTTTCTGACTTAGGTTTGGCAAGTATTATGGATGACTTAGACCTCAGGAGATATTCTTGAATAAATGAAATGAATGAGTTGCACTAAATTCAATTGACAAGATGAACTCAATCGGATTAGATCACATTGGAATGAACTGAAACGAGCTTCTCTGGACTGACAGAGTAGCTATCATGAAAGTAAAGGAAGGTCAAGCTGTCCCAATCGCCAGCTAATCAAAGCCAGAACTTGGAATGATCAGGAGTCCTCCTAGCTTTTGAGAAGAATGAAGTTAAATGATTTGGAAAAGACAATAGCAAAGCAGGAGACACCGGAGACTCCAGACATAATAACAATATACTCAAATAATTGGGCTTACAGTATTGAGTACCTACTATGTGCTCCATGTGTTTCCCTGTATTATCTCATTTATTCCTCAGGGTAACCAGTAGGCCAGACCCTAATATTATCTGCATTTGCAGATAAAGCAACTAGGAATAAAACAATTAAGCAACTTGCCCAAGTAGCACATCCAGGATTGGACCCCAAAAGCAAGACCCCGAGACTCTTAATCATTTCAAGACATCATGGGGAGTGGAGGAAGAGAATTTATAATATAGTCTAAATAAAAACTTTTAAAAAGGAAATGCCATTTTAAGAAAATGGAGAAAGAGAAGAAAGGATGATTATTTCTTCTCTTGAGGACTTGAAGTTATATACCTGTTCCAATCTCCTTTTTTTTAAAGCTTTTAAAAAGCAAAATTTCACATCTCTTGGGTCACCTGAAGTTAGACCTTGGTATTTATGTCAGATACATTGTACAGAGCCTTGTAGGTATGTCAAGGTTCTAATTTCTGGGAATGCCATAAAGTGAAGCCTTCTTAAAAATAGTACATAAATTCATATTCATATTTTTCTATCCTTTATATTCCAAAACATAGCCCCATAATGTTGAAAATGTTCAACTTGAGTATCTGGGTGGCTCAGTTGTGTAATCGACTGCCCAGATCATGATCCTGGAGTCCTGGGATCAAGCCCACACTGAGCTCCCTGATCAGCAAGGAGTGAGTTTCTCCTTCGGCCCCTTCCCCCCTCATGTTCTCTCTCTCTCTCTCAAATAAATAAAATCTTAAAAAAGAAAAGAAAAAAGAAAATATTCAACTAATACCTTAGGACTCAGAGACCCGAGTCAATATTGGACACCATGCTCTGCCCTCACCTCCAGATGGACCAGGAACCCTGACATGGCATTATCTCCCTGCCGTGGATACCAAAGTCCTGTTCACCTCTGAATTTTCTGTTACCGTCAGTGAAGAATAACCAAATGCCTCTGCTGAGCCTGACACAGAGATATTCTAATCAACCTATTAGAATGAGAACTACCCAAGTGATAATTATTCACTTCTCTAGTTCTGACCATCTCAGCTCTTTAGATCCTGAACAAGCAGAACTTGCTACATATGGTTTTGTAGGCCACTTAGCGGTCTCTGCTCACTAAGCATCAGACGGGAATCAAGTCATCGGGGCTGTAGATGCAGAGAGGCAAATGGTGACTCAGAATCCTCAGATGTGAATGATGGATTTGCTGTGAGGTGTGAGGCAGAGGCCAAAGAGTAATGCCCAAGTCTAGCATTTGCAATCTAGTGGATGGCAGGGTCGTTTACTGAGTTACGTGAGGAGCAGACTGGCAGAAGATGGGGACGGTAAAAACAAAAGGAAAGTTTGGGACGTGAATTTGACCTGAGTCTGAAACGGATGAGTGAAGAAGCAAACAGATGAATTTTCTGGAAGATTTAGGTGCTTTAACCACCATGTGGGATGAGAACATGAAATTAGGATTGTCCTGTGATGTTCTTAATGAATCCAAGCTGTTTTCTAGTAATTTTTAGTTTTGTTTCTGTTTATTTGTAAACAACCCAACTATCAATTGCGAATCTGAGAAGAAATTACTACTGGAATTGATGTTTTCTGGTCTATAGTTTCTAGAATCTGTTTTACATCTTTCTGAAAAGGAAATGGATCATTACTTGTTACTCTCCAGTCTTCTGATAGCACTCCTGTTTGTAATTCTTCAAAGATCAGGAGTTGCCTCTTCATTTACCCAAGTCTTTCCAGAGCCTTGAGATACCACCCTTCTCTGTCAGGAAGAAGAAACTCAACTGAACCAGCTCTTTCTTCCCTCTCTCTCCTTTCATATACTGAACTTCACTTCCAATATGACAAAAGACAGTTCAACACTCTCCAGGACTGTTCTCCAGGATTAAGAAGGGAGAGGTCAAATAGGAATCAGTTACTCCCATGTTCTCTTGTTATCTCTGAGAGTTACAGTAGTGGCAGGTTGATCAGTAGCTCTTGTCCTGAATGCAGATGAAGAGTCTTCTTTGTAGGTCTCAGTATTTATCCCAAGCCCCAACATAGCCTAGGATTGAGGTTCCTGTCATTCTTTCATCTTTACTTGTGATTTTGGCCTCCTTTCCTTTGTATGGTATAACTTTTAGTGTACTGTTTTTCAAGATGTTTTCTCAGCCATTGTTCCATCTGTCCATATGTGTGTGTGTTTAAGATCCTCTATAAATACTTTTAATTCTATTATTATTGCTTAATAAAATGTTTCCATTCATTCATTTAACAAATATCTT